>CAWYPQ010000501.1:0-68409 GCA_963965965.1 Trididemnum nubilum
CTACCATTTCTACAAAATTCCCAGAAATGTTCGTAATTTGGTCGATTAATGATTTTTCATGTCGTATCTCTACACGAGAAATAATTATTTTCGTGATTGAGGGCCGAGCGTGTAATGTAATAAAAGCATTGACTACTTTAGAGCTATGAGAGCCGGGACAGGAGTGTGCAGAAGGTGAATACTGTATGCCATTGTGTTAAAACCTTATCTTATTTAAGTTATTTAAACTTTTCTTATTGCCTTTTATCGCAGCAGAAAATGCGACAAAGAATTTGTCTTCCTAGTGTGACTTCCAAGGGTGACTTCTTGAAGTAGTTTCTAAAGCGCTGGTTTAACTAACCAGCGTTTTGAAATGATTTTTTTTTGATAGGAGCATGCCAACAACCAATTGAATTGTGATTTGCTTACTTGTCTACTGTTTAAACCTGCTAATGTTAATTGTAACCCGTACCAATACTTTAAAAGCTTGAATTGTTGCTTTCGCAATTAAAGTTAAAATTTCACTGTTGGATACCTTCTTTGAATGCCATCATTCCTTTTACTAGATATTTTTTTAAAGTAGCGGCAACGACAAGCGGCAGCGGCTGTTTTGTATGCAAGTAGCTGCAGCGGCGCTACTTTTTCATTTAAGTAGCGACAAGCGGCAGCACCACTGTTTTTTTGCCAAAAAGCGGCAGCGGCGCTACTTTTCAAGTAGCGGGTGCCCACCACTCGTTATAATGATATGAGGAAAAGAGTCTATGAAAGTAGCCTATGTATTTGCTATTCAGCAAGTTGGCTCTGCTTAGTTCCACAATTCACGTTTTTACCTCAATGTTACTAGGCCTACTTTACTGTTAGTGTTAGCTTAGTATGGTAGGCTACCGGGTACTTGCACATGTAGAATTGCAAGACCTGTCACTGTCTGTCTATCATAGTAACACAAGAAAGACATGTAGTTGCACACACTAGCGAGTACTGAGAAGAGGAGGCATAGTTGCATTACAAGACATTTGGCAGTGTAAGTTGCTTTTTTATTTTACTATCTGATAACCAATGATGTCATCAAAACAGATAACGTCATCATAGTTGCATGCCTTATCTGAAATGTTAAGCTAGGCCTCTGCAATTAAAAAATTTAAATTGTTAGATCCTTCGTTTACTTACAATTTAAGTTCAAAACACGTTAAAAATCTTGCATTTTGGGGTTAAATTTTGTGAGTGATTTTGCCCAGGTAGGGGGAAGTAAGGTAAATTGTTCCTGCAATATTTTAGCAATATTATGGTTTCTGCAATAATTTACTCGAAGATACTCCATAGAGGTTTTTGTTTTGTTATGTAAATAACCAGTTGTAAGAGAACTTGTACGGCCAGGGGGACCATAACCCCTTAATTTAAATTCAATAATTTTTTTCAATGAGCATTCAGCCTTAGCTATTTTTTTTTTCAAAAGTATTTTTGTGGTAAAAGCTAGCGAGCTGGAGGTGAATTGCTAATGAAAAACGGTACAATGGATGGTTACGCTTGCTAGCCAGGTTATTATGCGGGCTGTATTACATTGCGGTGGGTACTAAAACTTTGAGGATTTTTGCAACATCTTCCTGCTAAGTATAGGCGAAGACCAAAAAAGTCTTACCATCTAAGCGCGGGTCCTCTAGCTCTGTGCCAAATGGTGAATCGGGCTCTGGTCATTGCATTACTTTCATAAAAAGGTTAGACAAAGGCCTGAATTAGACTTTTTCAAGACAAAAACTCTTAATTTCACCCGGGTTTTACATATAAGTTGGTTGAAAAAAATTCAATTGCTTGGGCCAGGGCTTCCTGTTGTCAATATTATTGTTAATTATTGTGTTGCGCGAAAAATGCTTAAAGAAACTAGAACTGAAGAAACAATTAGATTTTTTGTCATATTTTTATTATTAGTGGCATTTCATTACGGCCATACACTGAGATTTAAACAGTCACACTCCGGTTCCGATGCTCGTTATGGGAGTGAATTCTCTACATGGGCTTTTCTACCTACAGTAAATTCTACTCGCCGTAATTAAAACTGATTCATCTCTTAACCTGAACCTATGCAACAAAACCCTGACTGGTAGTAACACGCCTAGCAGTTTACATTACTTAAATTATACGTGGCTGCCTAAATCATTAATCAAAAGGCTCTTTGCAGATATTTGAAATCTGTAAAAAACAATCAAAATGTTAAGGTTTCTTTGAAAATATTTTATAAACAGTTACAGTAATACCTGTAAGCGTCTATTTATTTATCGTTCATTAGAAACTTCATCTTGTTTTCTATACACTCGCTAATTTACACTGGATAGTGTCTTTGAATCAGTTTTAACAAAGATTGAATCCAAGCTTGCTATGTTCTGCCATAATTTGACACAAAGTGCTAAATTTGCAAGTCTAAAGCTTTACTATTACTGAAAAAGTACCAAAATTATCGTAAGGAAGCAGAATTTTAAGACTACTGTGTGACCAATTGTGCTTACCAGTAATAATTTACTTATTTCCAGATGAAATTTCTGATGTCAGAAAAGTGTTTTCTCTTTATATTACTTGATATTAACCCAAGACACGGCAGCTCGATTTGTGAAAACCGTTTTCTTCTTTTCTTTTGCACTAGTGAAGTGAATCTTTTGCGCTCAGATCCCTTTTTTTTCCTATCTCCTCCTCCAACTATTTTCTGTATGTCATTGTGAGCTAGTGAGTATTTGTTGCAACCGATATTAAAGTTACAGCTAGTTTACAGCGAGTGTTTTACAATTTCAGTATAAACCAACAAATTTAAGGCCTTTGCTTTATCAAATCTTGTAACTTGCAAGGTCGAAGTGGGATTCAAATCCGAGATCTTTTGATCTTTTTACCAGATTAATTTTTTTAGCCACTCAGCTTCATTTTAAACTCAGGAAAAACACAAAGTCAATGCAATTCAATACATTTTTTAACGCTAACATTCTCGCAGAATGCACTTTTTTATAAGAACCAGTAATGTTTGAAACAAGACTGGTTGCTCTTAAATTGTAGCAAATTTTCATTCTCTGTTGTTCTTAGCTATCTAAAAAAATACAGTGAAGTGACGCGTTTTTATTTTTATAGCTTCATTACAAGTTGTCTTTTGTTGCAGGTTATAATAATTAGATAAATCAACATTTGGCAATTAAATACTTTGTTAATTGTTTAAAAATGCGTTGCACTAGCCTTGTTTTAAACATTTTTTTTCATGCTGAGACTCGCCTTAATTATGATTGGTTCTTAAATTTCAAGCAGAAATGAGCCACGAGTTTTTGTATAATTGGTGTTATAAAAAAAATACATGTATAGAGTACTTAATTATAAAATTTGCAACAGCAAAAAACAAAAAACAATTATCTAAACTGTTAGTCCTAAATGGTTGGAGCCTAAGCACCACCCACTGAGGCCAACTATCTTTGAGTCCTTTAATTACGAATCTTCTTTGTGGCAACAATGCTCGTACAACTGCTATATAGAATGCAAGAGAGGTTATATTTCAAAATAATGTAATCGTTAGTGAAATACAATAAGCGGCAAATTTGAGTCGCAGTAATGAAAAAAGGAAAATTATCTCTAAATTTATTCAGTTGTTGTTTTGTTGCCGCTCTCTTGACAAATTATGTTGAACGTCATTTCCATTTTATTGAGATAATGTTGTTAAGCACTTTGTCGCTAAGACACTAATCTTATATGACAATGCTTTTATCGCCCCCATTAAAATGCACAGCGTTTTTTTTGTTTTTTTATTAATCGACTATAAAATACAGATAGTTCACAGTAAGTCAATCAAAGCAATAGAGAATTATAATCCGGATAAACACGCAACTCGTTAAGATAATTTAGAATATTTTTTAATGATTTTAAAATTTTTATGCAACAGTAAAAAAATCATTTTCTAAACTTATAGTTAGCTAAAAGTAAAAGGTTGGATTTCTACTCATAAGGTAAAGGGTTCCTTTCTATTTATCGTCGGCGGTTCTGCAATTCAATGCTAAATTTTAGAAATTGTCTTGCGTAATTTTAAAATAATTTTATGATCCTTTGGATAATAAACAAATTGTAAAATATAGAAAAGATAATAAAGGCAAACAAAAACTCTTCAAGATGCTGCTGCAAAATAAAATTTTAAACAGCTAAAAACTAATGGCATCGTTTTCGCTCAAAAGGGTTTTCTAAAAGCAAACTCAAGAAGAACTTTAAATCAAAAAATTTCGACCACAGCTTGAATTACACAATCATCTGCAGGGTCATTTTTTAACAAATATTTTGCAGAGAAAGGAAAACAGAAAATGGTTTTCTCGTAAGGCTTTTATTAGTCTGATAAATGGTACGACTTGTCATATGTCGAATATTATGTTGAATTTTGTACTTAAAAAATAAATAATCAGTAATCACATCACTTATATGTCGTTTTAGGGTAAATGTTGGTGATATTTTACTTTTAACAATAATACTGAAATTTAATAAAAGTTTTTGCAATATACGTACAATATTAGCAGTCATAAAAGTGCCCTACTTTACTTGTTCTGGAAACTGCATTGGTTATGCTGTTCACCATAGTTTGTATTATTATCGATTGGATGACAATCGAGTGGATGAAGCTGATGCTAGTGAAATAGTAGACTCAAGTTCCAAATTTACTAATGGACTAAAAATTGGCATCTTACCCTTTCTATTTATTCAGTTTCCCTGCCGCTATGTTTAAACAAATGCCTATTAAATTTTACGTCGTGCTGTTACTATTAACAGTACACTAAACCATAAAATAAATTTGTCTTGTCAAGCTATTTGACGTTAAGCGATTAAAGACAGATTGAGAAGCCTTCAATACCATGAGTGGTTTGTGTGTGTGAGCATGTATGTTATCTCCAACTTATTATATACTGTGGAGCCGTTTTTCGAATTCGCTCAAATTCGAGGAGTTTTTCAAGTTGCTTTTATTAACTAAGAAAAATCAAGTGCAACACAAAAGAAGCCTTCAACAGTTTCGTTAAAAAGTTTCAGTTCAGATGCAATAATAGGCTAATTGGATAAACAAATTTAACACTTAATATAGGTCTGCATTACTTGCCAATGGCGTAACCGGAATAGGAATGGAAGGCTAAAGTCCCTTCTTCTAACTTAATCACTTAAGAAAGTTTAAGCGAACTTTATTGTGTAAGCTTTAAAACAAATTTGGCCTTGACTATTAACTGGGAGAGGTGGATGTCAGGGCTGAGCAAAGTATTCTTTGAAGTGTATAGCTTCCACAGTTTTCAAACCTTAGCAATTTTCTTTTCTCAAATGCCTTTGAAAACGAGCAATATGCATACAAATGGCGTTCAATAGCTGTGTTTTCCGAAAAATCACAAAACCCCATAAACAAATTAGATATTTTGATTCAAGCTCTTTTTAATTCTTAACAAAATCTTTGTTACAATTGATATGAAAATCCATATGAGTATGTGTTTTGGCTTAAAATGTATTTTCTTCAGTGCAAGTTTAACTTTTTTCTCTTTTTGACCTTTCAGGTGTCTTCGCTTTTTGATTATTGATTAGCTTCCAAGGCATGAATTGGTTTTACCGGCGTATACACCAAGCCAAACGTTTCATAGTTTTGCAATACAGTTGCGGTACAGAAGTACTGTACTTTTCAAATACCATAGCGAAGCTAGCGCTAGTTGCACCAAGAGATTAGGTAATTAAATTGCTGATTTATTAATTAATAACAAATATCAAACGTTTTGGGCGTGTTACATTGTGCCCTCATGAGGTTATTTTTGTAGTAGTGGTACGGAATAAATACACTATCATCAGAATACGGCCCTATATTTCAGTAATCATGGTCACTTTTATTTTTTAAATAAAAATAAGAACAAAGCATTGGACTCCCATTTCTATGGTTATGGGATCAATAAATTCTCGCTGAATCTAATAAGCATGTGAATATACTAGCACATTGATAAAAGTTTTAATAAGTGTTGCTATAAACTTTGTGTTCTTCTGTTGAACAGTACCAAAAAGATAAAATTATAGTATAAGGTCTGGCATTGAATAATTAGGAGAATTTATGAAACTTCAATGCAAAAATATTTTGTGTTGCTGCTTTACTTGATGGTATTTTTCGAAGGTAAGTAATCAAAACGATAAAAAATAGAGCATCGCATTATTCAGACGCGTTCAATCTTTGACAATGATTGAAGCAATTAGTTAAAAATGTCTCGTTTTAAATTAAACATTTACGACAGATTTAGCTCTTTTATTTTTATGAAGTAATATCTGAAGATTGGCAAAAACCGCAGACAACGGAAAAACGGAGAAGTATAGTTCTGCAATATTATCAATAATCAGAATTTGGTTTTGTTTCAAAGAAAAAGCTCAGAATTTATATAGATGAGTTTTCCCCCTATCGGTTTTGTTAAATAAGCTAAGTCTGCTCCAAAAATGGCTTTTGACCGATCAGTGGTCAACTGGTTTTAGTGAACAGAGTGTTTGTTACTGAAACGGTTGACTTTTGTTCGATTCTCGGTCGGGTCAAACCAAAGACAAAAATTGGCATTCACAGCTTTTCTGCTTGGCATTAAGCACTAAAACGAACAGTGTGGAAGCCTCAGCTGCTGGGCAGGTTTCAGCTTTTTTAGCTTTTTCAGCTTTTTCACGAAGATGAAAAAGCTCCTTCATTGTCTCGTGACGAAGACAACTTGGTGAAAAGCAATTACAATTAAAATTAATAATGATTTTAGATCAATATTGAAATTAGAAATACTGAAAGGAAATTTTCTGATTATGTTTTCAATATTGAACAAAAGCTTAAATTTTTCATTTTGTTTGTTGTTTGTATCGGAATCGTACTTATGGATTGTCGGCAGTGTGCAGCTGTTCACTGGATTACTGATAAAATTGCATCTTCCACAAAAAAACTTTTTATCATTTAGAAAACAATTTTGCAACAACTTCACATTTTAGGAATTTCAAACAAAAAGGCATATCAGGTTTTAAGCAACAAAACAAAAATTTTTCCCACAAAACAGCAAAATAAATTGTGCGAAAATTTACAATTATCACCTAGTGCTATTGTTTGGAAAAAAGTCTATGAAAATAATTATTTCTTCACAATATTAAGTCTAAAAAGTTACGTTCTTTTTAAAGTACACTAAATGTGCGGTCAATAGTATAACTAACATTCAACTTAGTGGTTTTGAATTAGTTGATAGCAACAAATGTGGATTTTGTTTAAATGAACCCTAAACTTTGCTGCATTTATTTTCTGACTGTTCAGTTGTATATAAATTTTGCAATGATTTAAGTGATTGGCTTTCAACAAAATTAAAGATTAACATTACATTAAATTGAATTTAGAAGTTGTTTGGCTTTCATGGTCAAAGTGTTGATTTTCAATTAATTTATGGATTGGCTTTATGAGTAAAATCTTTGATTTACTGATGTAAACATCTAAATTCAAAACCGGAAATGTCACTGTTTTTTTAATGTAATAATCTGGTTAAAACTTTTGAATATATAATAGCAAGATATAAGAATAATTTGAATACGAATTTTCGAAAATGGTTCTATTTTAATTGGAGTTTTTTTTAACTGCAATTAATGTTGTTATGAAGCAATTTTTCAATTATCTTTATGTTTGTTTTGTCTTGTGTTGTTTTTTTTTGCTATAAAATTTACTCAATCAAAAGAGACATGTAAAAAAAACTTTGATGGTCTAATTATAGTGTAAATTTTGTTGCAAAATACTATAAACATTAAGCTTTAATTTTATTGTTCGGCACAACCTAGTGCTTTATTGAAATTGACACAGTTCCCTCTTCACAAGGAAACATTTTACCAACTGGGTATTCTGCACATACAGTTACTGCAATTATTGAACGTTATGCGTATGGATGTTATTGGGAATATGGAGCAAGCTTTGAAACTAACATACATTTCTTTAATGTCGGTTATCATATTTCATGTCGACCTCAACCCAGCAATAAACAAGTTCAAATTTCTTGTTTAAGAGAAGAAAGCATTATCACTTCAACTTTAACGGAACTTTTAAATAACGGCGCTTCCATGTAATCATTTCAGTGATAATCAATAAAGTTATTGTTGCTTTTTTTGTTGTTTATGAGTAGAAAAAAACGGAAGCTTTGTTTCATTTGTAGTAAGTCGAAAACCGGTTTATGTTTGAGTTTTTGAAATTTGAAACTCACGTACAGCTTGCAAAATTAGTTATTGCCATTCAAGGTATTAATCAATACAGCACATGCACCAGTATTATAGGAGCATCATCACTGCAATGCGTATCACAGTAACTATAATGTCGAGTGCAGAACCAGGGAGTGCAGAACGTATAGTGAGCAAAGATCAGAAAAAATGCTATTTATAAAAATTGTTTTTTAACAAAAAGAGCTGTTTTATAATTTTGGGAAAAAGTGTTAATTGTTTTTAAGTAACAATTTTAGAACATCGCAGCTGCCTGCTAGAAGAATTGGTTTAGGAATTAAGATTTTTCTTGGTGGTGGGGGTGCAAAGATTTTTTGCACTCTAAGGTTTTATTTCCGTTATACGTAATGTATGTGCTGCGCCTCTTCTCACTAATGGAATGCAATATATTAACAAAAAAAAGGGATTAAACATGCATATAGTGCAGAATATTGGATTTTTAAGATGGTATCTCCTGGTCTCTATTGTAAAAACAGCAGATTTTCAGCAGATGATTCTACTGTACAATGTGGTTATTGCTGTATTTTTTCTTTTCTAAAGCAAAATTTAAAATATTTTTATATTCTCAATCAGCGTCATCATTTTGTAAAGCAATCTTTTTCATCTGTAGTAAATATTTTTAATTTTGTTTGCTGTGTAATAAATTCAAATCAAATTGAGTTAAATGTTATGTGTTATTAATTAGATTGCGATCGTAAATTCAGCGGCAATTATGTTGTTGCTCATGCAACTTCCTAGTCTTACAACGCCCCTGGAACTTTTACCTGCTCCAACGGTGGTGAATTGTTTCATCGAAACGGAGATCTGTTTGAATCGAAAACGACAACTTGTCTATCTTCGGCAAAGTGGAAAAGTGATGACTTCGTCCAGTGTTGGAACGGTAAAGTATTTTAGGGCAACACAGAACAGAAGTTAAAGGAAGTGAGAGTCCACGTTAAAGCCGAAATTTTATTCATTTAGAAAGCCAACACAATACTGTGCGGACTTCGATTTGATCTACAGTACGTCAGATAAAGCGTATAGGTGAAAATTTCAAAATTCAAGTTTATTAAAGACCGCGCATTTGCGATAAAATAATGTAAAACATTAAAATTATTGCCTCATAAAAAGTTTTCTTGTAAAACCGCTTCGAAAGCAGAATGATTGTTGACAAAAATGAGATGACAAATTTCTTTATGAATGCTGTTTGTGACCACATAATGCATTTAATGTGTATTGATTATTTTTTGGGTGTAAATTGAAATTCTTTGCAGCACCTCAAGCTGTATTTTTAGATGGAGCTTTATCTCTTTGCGAAGGCGACGATTTGAACTTAACGTGCGAAGTGCTGGAGAGGAATCCATTTGCTTCCGCTGTTCGATACAGTTTTCGTCTGGATGAGGCAATAGTAGTCCTATATTAAATGTCAGTGATAGAACATCAAATACAAAATTCGTATCGGAGATGCTCAAAGATCATACATTTTATAATGTTGTTTACGTTAAAAAAAATTGAATCAGCTATCGAAACTTTGACGATGCTGTACTGTATATAAACAGTTTTACGAACAGGTCGATTAAACGGCTCTGAGGTACCGCTGCAAGAAGTTGTAATGAAGGTTGACAAAGCTTGATACGGTTATTTTTAAACTTTCCTGGTTTTTCTTTTCAACAGAAAAATTGTGAAGCAAAATTGTGTTTAATTCAATTACGTCGGAAGTTTTTTCAAAAACTTTTTCAAATTCAATCTGGCGTAAAAAAAGTAAACATCAATATTGTTTGAATGTGTTACAGCTACTGTTTCTGTTGTGCTAGCGCAAGCCTGCCCAATCTTTTTACTGGTAAGGACCTCATTTACGGGAGAAAAGTCATTGCGGGTCACACGCATTTTTATCAAGATTAAACTCCAAATAATCGCAAGTTTGGTGCACAAAATCGGTGCCGCTTCGGTCAGTGTTTCGGGAATTTGTCCCCAAAAGCAGGTGAAGACCAAAAAAAAGGTCTTCGCCGAAAATCCGAACCGATCTCGAGTTAAGCAAACAAAAGAAGGTTTTGGTTTAAATTGTCTTTTTATTTGCCACAAACTGATTAACCTTTCCATAAGGATATTAACTTTGCAATAAGACCTTGCAGGCCACACAAGACAGCTAGCTTCACGGGCCAAATGTGGCCCGCGGGCCACGGGTTGGGCAGCCCTGTGTTAGTGCAATTTACATATTTTAAATTTTTGCATATCTTTTCGTTTTCAAATTATGACGTCATTTTTACTGAGCTGTCATCAAACGAATTGATAAATGTACCATAAATTGATGATTAATCGTTTACGTGCCATATCTGGTCTAACGGCTACCAGCGCGTAAGCCAGGGGAAGAACCACCAGAACGGCTACTACTTAAAACAAGCAATGCGAACAAGTTGTCTTCGCGCAGGATTCGAGTTTGCAATAATTTGCAATAAATTGTGAGATTAAAAGTAACTTATTGCATACCAACAACGGTACTGTTATTCAGTCAAAACCAAAGTATGGTATAAAATCTGATGTAGTTGATTTTTAAATATTATAGCCACATACTTTTCGGATTGAGTTTGATAAAGATTGAACAGATGATGCCTTTTTGGGATAAAATTGATTTTGGTAAATAATTAAACATACAGTAGCAGTGAATGAATTCCGAGTGATATCGTATGTACCCTATATAAGCTTGAGCAATAATATTTCATGTCATCCCCAAATGCGAAGTCGTCGAAGTTTTAGCTTTTTTTTATTTCAGGTGGTTGTCATCCGTGACATGGCCTCAAAGGCTCAAATAATGTTCTTTTCAGATAATGAAAATGAAGCAATAATAAATGTCAACAAAACGGAATAGTCTCAGCTTATTGAATTTTGGCTACGAGTATCTCAAAGGCCTTCACCGGGCTGGTTTACTAAACTGTTAAACTAAAAAACGAGTGTTCCAGATAAACTTCAATTTATTGACAAACAAACTAAATATAAATATAAAACCAGGCGGCAAAATTTAACTGAAGATTACAGGGTTTCTTTAACAAAAATAACAAAAAAAATCTCTTAAACAAAAAAATCCGACCCGCTAGAATCCGAAATTAAAACTAAACAAATCTGAAATAAAGATCGGAAGACCAACAGCGTCGAAACAAAAAACTAATTAGGCGTTGCCAACTTGCTTAAAAAAAGGAAGAATTTTGATAATGAATCGCTTAAGGCCTTAAATGAAATTTGGCGTGAAAGAAGTGCAACGTAAAAAGGTCAACTAAAGTTGGCAACAACACATAATGAGCATTTTTGAAATATGAAAAGAATAAGATCGATTCCAGGGCCTGCTAGCAGCCAACTAAAGACAAAATGAAACTAAGACATGGTGCGTTAACAATAAACTCTTGTGACGTAACAAACAAAAAATATACAACATTCGTCATTACAGCATGCAATACTCATATTACAACATTCGTTATTATAACATTCAAAATCATTTATAGGATCAGCTACTTATGAATAACCTAAACTTATGAAAAATGTAATGCTTTTGGCTGACGTAATAATTCTTCTGTGATATTGCATGTTGTAATTACGAATGTTGTATATTTTTTGATTGTTACGTCACAAGAGTACCTGGTTACCTGTATACCTGGTTACCTGTACTGGAAGTCCTCGACTTACGACGTTGATCCGTTCTTGAGACGCCGTGTAACCCGAATTTCACTGTAAGTCGGAACATTATACATAAATTACTCTATACAGTACATATCGTACTGTACTGTAAAGTATGGTACTGTAATAAAATGTACAAATAATGCAAAAAAGTACTTTATTAGAAACACAGAAAACAATTCCATATCACATGAATAAAAGCAAATACAATACAGTACTGCATTAATAAGATGGTGGAGAAGTTGGGTTAGTAAAGGCAGCTGAGGTAGATGGTAGAGGCTCTGTAGTAATAGAGGCAGCTGGTGTAAAGGGTGCAGGTCTCTCTATACTTTCTTAAAATACTGCTCCATGTTAGACTTGACAACTTTGCAATGCAAATGATGAAAACCAATGAGCCCAAAGCACTATATTTCTTAACCACAATGATCCGGTTTAAGGGCTTCGACATTACAGTACAGTACTGTACTGTATTATCATTTATATTTTTGTGGATTGCGTTCGTAACCTCGAAACAGCGTAAGTCGGGACCGTCGTAACCCGAGGACTTACTGTATTCTTTTCACTAGATTCATTTTCATTTTTGCAAACAAGAAATCGCGTTACTATTCTGATGATGCTCCCGGACCGGGGGGCGAAACATCAACTTAAGCAAAAATACATCGGAGAACATTGTTCCAAATAACATGTTTCATCCCGATAAACGAGCTCCTAGCTTCATTTTCAAACAAAAGCTGCCTGTTGATGATTAGTTCTACCGTATAATTCTTTACATCGCACTGTAGAGTATATTTGCCTCAAATTTGCTTTTTTGAATTTCATAATTATTTAGTTGTCAAACAGCACTGTATAAAAATAGCTGTTTATTTTTGCTTATGCCACAAAACAAGGTATACGAAGATACTATCGAAAAAAGTTACGTTGATATGTCGGTCAAGCACGATGACAGTAAGTATTTGATAGTAAACGGTTTTAGTAACAGTAGCGAGTAAGCTGTTTCGCCACTCCTACACAGGATGTCAGGGCCGTATTATGGTGAAAGGCGTTGGATTCAATTGCGTTGGCCTCTCAATGAAGAACCTATTTAACAGCAGACCACTGACAAAAGACTCCCGTTAAAATGGGGCATGAAAAATATGGTTTCATCAGTTCTTGCGGATAAATTAGGTCAAAAGAAAGGTCTGATTTGCAACCGAGGTCAAGAAATTTTCGGTATGTGATTAACGTATAGTCTAGTGGCTACTATACCTTCTCCCTGGTTAGCACAGTGCTCAGGGAGCACCCCGTGGTCTAATGTAGCCCTGCTAAGCGTAGAAGAAGGGTAATTGTTAATACGGTTCGTTGTTAATGTCCCTTCCTGCTCCTTCATCACGCATGACAATTTGCAGATCATAATTAAAATAACTTAGTTTAAACGTGATGATTGCAGTTCACGTTTTTTTTTGCTACTGTTCTGGAGCAAATATTTTTTAAGTTAAAGTATTTTGAAAGGTGTTCATGTAGAGGCAAACTTTTGCCAAGACGAAAACGTTCTAGGCGTAAGAAGAGCAAACCAAAAGTTCGGCTTCTTTGTATATTTTATTTCCGTTGCAATACAGTCTTGATGAATGGTTACATAAAATTCTAAAGCTTGAACTTTTGGTCGAGCTTTAACTAAGACCGGTCCTTCAATAGCTTACAAATTGCTTGCAATATAATTACGGTTCAAATTTTGATTTTGATTAAAAACTCGCTATTAATTTAAGTTTTATGTTTTGTTTTGGCGCTGAGCAGTCAGTTCCTAAGGGTAACTGTAAAAATAAAAAATTTTTGTTTTAAGTCTTGGTTATCGGTATGTAACGCTAAATTAAGAAAATAATGACCTAAACAAGTCACAAAGTGGATCAGGCTCCGGTATTCAGAAAAATTGGCCATGGGTGGGAATCGAACCCAGTATGCCCGCAACAAACTTAGACATACGCTGGCTCAGAAGTCACGACAATCCTTCAACGCAGAACAGGCGTGAGACCACTCATTGTTTCCTGTATAACTGAGACTGATCCAGCTTGCGACTTTAAGTTTTCCATTTCTTCCATGATATGAAATCTGCTCAGATCGCATCATTTTGTGACTGACCACTTGACGGGCTGCACTGAAATGTGAACTGCCACAATACTGTTCCATAGCTCCCTGTGCGAACAACATGCGCGTGAGTTTGATGACTGGCATGCTAATCGACATTTGATTAACACCAATTTAAAATTTAATCTAATTTAGGTACAAAATTAACATGAAAGATAGTGACACTTCTTGCAGCTTCCATAAAAGAAGATGATAGGTGGCTGTTTGTTATCTCTGAGGCCACGACTTGGCTCGTTCTACGAAAAGTTCATAGATTCTTGTTCCATTATTCTTTCTATTTTATTGTGTTTGTTGCTGGATTTCGTTTTTCTGTTTACAGTAATTTTAAATTGAATAAAATTAAATACAGTTTGAAATCTTGGAAACATTTTTTTAACGCAACCGTTCTAAAAAATACTTTGGCAGTATTTTGCAAACGATTGCAATAACAAGTACCGTAAAAGTGCCTGTAACTTTTCAATCGATCATGGTGGAACCTTTATTTTGGTCTTCAACCCACTAAATGGCAAAATCAAAGTTTAGTTTCTTCTGCCCTAATTTTAGCAATCTTTTATTTTAAATTTGTAAAGCTTTACCATTAATGACAAAGCACCAAAATTACTATAATGCAGGAAATTTTTAAGATTATTATTATAAACTATTTTAGAAGTGAGATTTTTGATAAGCTACCAACAATGTCTTATGAGCCTTTGTTTTTGTTTTTTGTTAGTTTATTTTCTTTTGTATGGCTTTATGTCTTCTATTTTTTCTCTTTCCCTCGGGATAGTTTTATTTTTAAAGAGCGCTACAATCACCCTCGGTATGCTTTTGTTAGCTACTAACCAGTTATTTCATTATTAAAAATATATGTACTTTGTTGGGCGTCCCAAAAAAATAAAGTTTTGAAAGCTGGTGCTCCGTCAGCGATTTTGGGATCACATCACTAAACAAACTTTCCCAAAAATTTTCAACCCAATCAGATGACGTTTAGGGGCGGCACCACCCCCTTTTTTAATAGCGCTTACCCCAAAATTTGATAATCGTTAATTTTGGCCAATTTTTGAGATAAATATGTGATGTCACCATTCATATTGTTAAATAAGTTCTAATGTCAAATTTTATTTTATCCGATTTTCTTAGAGCAGAAAGGTTCTATGATAAAGCAGAAACGTTCTATTTTGGCATATTTTTGCTACTCAACTAAAACTGGTGCCAAATTTAGTGAAAGAAGTACATTATGCATTGGTAGCACATGCTGATTTCCAGAAAAATAGTTGTGCTAGAATTAACAATAAAAAACGAAATCATGCATTATCAGTGGTGCATTTCAAACACATCACAAATAACCCAGTAAGCCCAGCAAAGTACAATAACATGCTCACTATTAAATTCACAAACATTTTAGTACTCAGGATATTAATTTTATGAGCAACTGAGCATTATAATCAGTGTACACTTAATTGCAGTGAGCGTTTCGGTTTGAACGCGAAGCTCGCTGCAATGCTGTGTTTACAGCTACTTTGAAATACCATCAATCAGGTACCGGATACAACAGAATCAAAACAAAAAGTTCAGAACAAGCTACTTCCAGAAGAATCATGCGCCTACGGTATGCGTTCGATTGGTTATTTTTGACTGCGAGCTGAACTAGTAAAATCACGTTTGCGCGCAAGTTGCTAACAATTCACTCGATAGCAATGTTCGCTAGGCTAGATAGGTTCTGATAAGGTAACCTTAACCTGTAGAAAATTATCTTCAATCAATAGCTGATTTTTTTTTTCGTTTTCATAATTCATATAAGTCTTTTAGTAATTGATTAGCTGGACTGTGCAACGCCACAGAGCTGCCAACTATACATAACTTACAAGCTGGAAGATTTGAGAGTGACATGTGCAAAGATAAAGAGCAGCACTAGAACTTTTGCAAAGAGCAGAACATATGCCAGTATCACGAAAACATATAGCAAAAATCATAATCAGCCGACATGTTATCAAAGCATTCATCCATTGCCTTAAACAACCTGGTTTTCTTTTTCGTATGAACGATTATACCTACTTTCTGATACTTAAAATTAAAAAATTAATTTGTTGCTTTTTATTTTCTTTTATTTTATCTCGAACACAAAATAATGCTGTATATCATTTAATAAAAGTATGTTTTCATTTCTGAATATTACCTCCAAGCTTACGTTTGACTTTGAACATGACAGCTGGCAAGCTAAGTTCATAGAGAGAAAGCATTCAAGATGTGAATCTATTGGCTTCATACCTATATGCACTTATACTGTAATTGTTCAACCAGTTGCTTAATTTTGCTAATTACTGTACCTCGGCCATAGAGTGTATTTTAAAATCCTAAATGTTGGTATATGACCATTTCTAAATACCATTACCGTTTTTTGTTACTGTTAGTATGTTGCTGTATAGGCCTATGGATAATGCAGCTGCATCGGTCTCAGATAAAATGTTTACTTAGCACAGCAAGATTAAATTTGATAGATTTGCAGTTCAACATGGTTCAACACTAACAATGCCTAATAAACAGTTACTGAATTTCACAAGCCATTTCATTCGTTTATTTTTTAAATCCACTAAAATCAAACTTACAAAATAATTGCAGCTTTGGTCATGGATTGGACAGGCCATAGAATAGGACCGTAAGTTCGTAGGGAGATGCTTTAATTGTTTAAACGGGACTCAAAAATATTCAAACAGAGCTCAACATACAGTATTTTGAACATAATTAAGAAGACAAAAAATAAAAAACAAAACCGTCCACGGCAAAAAATTTAGGCCAATTTTCAAAGATGAGGTAGAGATTGAAAAAGCTAATCCTAGGCCAAAATAGGATATGCAGTATTTTGGTTCTAAGATAATCGGAGACGTTATTTATAGCTAATATAGCGTGCCACAAGACTGCACCACCATCAAGTGAAACTTTTCCAGGAAGGGCTCAAGTTTTCCTGCTTGGCCCTGTCCTCTGAGTACTAGCTTGTGATAGGAGCGATCTAGTGAACACTGCAATTGAGTGGATTGTTAGCAACTTGCGCGCAAACGTGATTTTATTAGTTCAGCTCGCAGTCAAAAATAACCAATCGAACGCATACCGTAGGCGCATGATTCTTCTGGAAGTAGCTTGTTCTGAACTTTTTGTTTTGATTCTGTTGTATCCGGTACCTGGTTGATGGTATTTCAAAGTAGCTGTAAACACAGCATTGCAGCGAGCTTCGCGTTCAAACCGAAACGCTCACTGCAATTAAGTGTACACTGATCATAATGCTCAGTTGCTCATAAAATTAATATCCTGAGTACTAGAATGTTTGTGAATTTAATAGTGAGCATGTTATTGTACTTTGCTGGGCTTACTGGGTTATTTGTGATGTGTTTGAAATGCACCACTGATAATGCATGATTTCGTTTTTTATTGTTAATTCTAGCACAACTATTTTTCTGGAAATCAGCATGTGCTACCAATGCATAATGTACTTCTTTCACTAAATTTGGCACCAGTTTTAGTTGAGTAGCAAAAATATGCCAAAATAGAACGTTTCTGCTTTATCATAGAACCTTTCTGCTCTAAGAAAATCGGATAAAATAAAATTTGACATTAGAACTTATTTAACAATATGAATGGTGACATCACATATTTATCTCAAAAATTGGCCAAAATTAACGATTATCAAATTTTGGGGTAAGCGCTATTAAAAAAGGGGGTGGTGCCGCCCCTAAACGTCATCTGATTGGGTTGAAAATTTTTGGGAAAGTTTGTTTAGTGATGTGATCCCAAAATCGCTGACGGAGCACCAGCTTTCAAAACTTTTATTTTTTTGGGACGCCCTAATGTATTTTGCGACAAGTATTTTGCAAGTTTAGTTGATAACTACAATTTTAAGACCTGCTTGTTCAATTGGAATGCTTGTGAAGCTGAAGCGGGCTCCAACCCAAGACCTTGTGATCTTCATAAGAGGTTAATCTCTTCAGCCTTTCGGCCATCAAATAGTCGTTGTAATATGCTCTTAAACACAAAGCTGAAAACATACAATACATTTTTCACTTAAGCGTTTACTATGTACTGTACGAAGTACTTTGTACATAATGCATGGATAGCCTATACGCTTTTTAGCATCTTTTTCTTTTTTGAATGAATTAAATTCAAAACTCCACTCATCACACGGTAATATATGAAGTAGTTAAATACTGAATTTACCGCTAAGCTGTCTTTAAGTGCCAAGCGTAGTTGTTTTGGTAACATCAATACTTAGCAATAACAAAAAAGATCTTGCGTTATACAGTACTATTAATGCAGAGTTTAATTCATTAAAAAAAAACAGTAATTTTTTGAAACTAGTAGAACAACTTAAACTTAGATTAATTTTTGATTCGAGATAATAAAAAAAAAGTGAGTTTTCGCTAAATTTTGTCAATTTTTGCTATTTGTCGCTTTCTCCGCAATTGTCTTGTTGGAACAAAAAGAATCAGGCCAATTGCTCGAGCGGTAACGCATTCGTCTCTGCAGGAGTAGATGAGAGGTTCAAATCTCAGGCAGGTCAAATCATACACAGTATTGCTAACGGCTTGCCACCGCAGCAAAATTTCTTTTAAAGGAGCTGTGTTGGTCTCGCGCAGTGACGCAGAAATGGGCCTTTCAAACTCGTTACACGCTTCGGCATAATATAGCAAGTAAAATGAAAGATTTGATTTTGATTTGAACAATAGGAAAAAAACAAAGGTCATTTTCATATTATCGGAGATAAAGTGAAAATAAATTATCAAGCACTTTGTTGCGTAGATTTTGTCATAGATGAAGTCATTCTTTATAAGCAATGCTTCTTCACGTCTGCCTTTAATAAAAGTAAGAGCGAATAGATCATTATATGTTTTGAGGCAATAAGTAGGTTGAACAGAGTTTTACTGTTGAGGTCTGTAAATTGCAAAACAAACAAAAACAGTTACTGAAACAAATTGAGCCACGTTTGTCTTTGCATCATGTTAGCATTAATAGATAGGCATTTTGCTCTGTCGTATTGGTTTTACAATAACAATTTTAAAAGAACATGAGCCTCATTTCTTTTTTGTTTCAAGAACAAATTAAGATCAATGCCAGCCCCAGCATTAAAAAAAATTAAGAATAAGGACCAAATCGAAAAAGCAGTGTTTTGGTCACCTTGTCTATATTGCAATTGTAGACTTGTATAAAGGCTATGATATCCCGTATTCTACTAAGAGCTTCTTCAAGTCCAGGTTAAAAATGGCATTCTAAGCGCAAACTCGACGAGAAATTTAGATCAACCGAATTTCGAGTACCGATACAGCAGCTTGAGTTACACAATCGTCGCGTGATTTACTCCAAAAACCAGATTGGTCATTTTTTAACAAATATTTTGCAGGGAAAGGAAAACAGAAAATGCATTTTCTTTTATTAAGTCCTTATAGGTCTGTTAAATTTTAGTTTTACCAATAGGCTTATGTAAAATATCACGTTGAATTCTGGATTTAGAGATTAAACGATGATATATATTATTTGTACTGTATGTCGTTTTAGGGTAAAAATTGCTGATGTTTTATTTTTAGAAACAGTGCCGTCACGAAATTAGATGTAAGTTTTTGCAATATATTACCAGCCATAAAAATGCCCCATTGCTTATTTGGTCTTGTGCGCCCCACTTCACTTGCTTTAGAAACGGCACTTGCTTTGTTGCTTACAATAATTTTCATATTATTGGATCATAGTCGAGTGGATGGAGCGTATGCTACTAAAATAGTAAACTCAACTTCCGATCTACTATACTTAGCTATAAAAATTGGCATCACAGCATTTCTATTTATACAGACAGACAACTTCCCTGTCGCCATATTTCAACCAATGCCAATTATTTCTACTTCGTGCTGTAACCATTAACAATAAATTGAGCGAAAAAAATAAGTTTGTCTTCTCAAGCTGATAAACGTTGTGCGAATAAAGGTAGATCGTGAAGCCTTCAGTACCGTGAGTGGTTTGGTTAGATTTTATCGCGTGTGGACAATTGGACATGTCATCTCCAAACCTGTGATAGAGAACTGTTTTTCGAATTCGTAAAAACTCAAAGAAGTGTTCTCAGTTACTTCATTAAAAGCACAGCAAAAGAAACCCAAAAAAGTTTTCTCAAAAATGATTCAATTCAGATAAATTAATAGATATAAATAGTATAAACAAAAAACTAACATTTAATGTAAGCCTACATTAGTTGATAATAGCGTAACCGGAGTAGGGGTGGAAGGCCAAAATCCCTTTCTTTTGAACAGTTAAGAAAACTTAAGTCAAATTTGTTGTGAAAATTTTACAACTGCAAAAATCACCGCAAAAGGCTAAAAGCACAACACTTTGTTTCGTCCTAAGAACTCATCAGGTACAGCTGTAATCTTAATTAAATGGAATCAGGTGCAACTGTAATCTTATTCAAATATTATGCGTAAGTTTTAAAACAAACTTGGTCTTCAATATTATAGGAAAGGGGGTGTAAACGCTGAGCAAAATATTCTTTAAAATAGCTTCTGCAGCTTTCAAACCTTATAGTAATTCAATTCTTTCAGATAACTCTAAAAACGTGCAAAGTTTATACAAATAGCGTTAAAATAGCTAATATTTTTCGAGAAATCACAAAAAACCGAACAAAAAAATTAGATATTTTGATTCAAGCTCTTTGTCATCCTTGGCAAACTCCTGGTTAAAATTGATATGAAAAAGCAGCAAATACTGCATAACCATATTTAGTGACTTAAAACGTATTTTCTTTAGCGCAAGTTTGAATTTTTGCTTTTTTTGACCTTTCAGATGTCATAGTTTTTTGATTTACTCTCAAGGTATGAAGTAGTTATATCGGTAAACACCCAGCCAGAAGTTTTTAAAACAAATATTTTTGCAATACAATCGCGGTAGAGAGGTACTTTTTAATTTCCATAGCGAAGCTAGCGGTAGCACACCACAGGATTAAGTAGTTAAATTGCTGATGTATTGATTAATAATAATTTTCAAACGTTTTGGGCGGCTCATATTGCGCCTTCATCGGGATATTTTTGTAGCAGTAGATACGGAATAAAATAATGCATCATGATCAAACTACGGCCCTGTATTTCAACAATCATGATAATAACGTTTTACCAAGCAAAAATAACTTTGGGTCACTTTTCATTTTGATTAAAATAAGAACAAGCATTGTATTTCATTTCCAGTGGTTATAAGATCACTTTTCTCCAAATCTAATAAGCTCGTAAATATATCAGCAGTGGTTCAGCATGTTTGCTAAAAGTTGTCATAGGTGTTGCTTTAAGTTTTGGGTTCTTCTTATACAGTATTTGAAACAGCATCAAAGAGATAAAAATTAAGTACTGCATATGGTCTGGCATTGATTAAATAAGAGAATTTATAAAAGCGTCAATGCGGAAATACTTGGTTTTGATGCTTTGCCTGTTGGTGCATTTTCGAGGTAAGCAAAAAATTGCTAAACAAAGCGCTTTGTATTATTCTAACACGTTATTGCATAAATGTTTGTAAAAAAGAAGCTGGGAAGGAATCCGCAGCCAGCGGCTAAACTAAGAAATACAATTACTGGCAATTTTAAATATGTTTTGAATCGCAATCGTAAATATTCAAAACTCTTTTTTTCTCCGTGATCAACTTGGTACGCGGACAGAGTGTCAGCAATTGAAACGGTAAACTCTGGTTTGATTCTCGGTTTGGTCAAATCAAAGACTATTAAAATTGGTATTCACGGCTTCATTGCTTGATATTCAGCATTAAAAGGGACAATGGGAATCCCCTACCATGTATTGGTAGACAGATAGGCACGTGCTGTAGCAACTTGATTCAAAGATAGAAAGATTTATTTGCTGTCGCAAGGTTAAAGCATCTTGGTGAAGAACAATGCAATTACTATTGATTACAAGTCTACGTCAATATTAAAATTTAGCTATAATAATGTTGTACTTACAGTAGACTTTCAATTTTGAGTGTAATGCTTTAAATTTTTCGCTTGTTTCATTCTAATGTTTTTTTCTGCAGCATGCTTTGTTCTGCCAAAGCGATCAAAGCAGAAAGCCAACACGCAAAAAATATAACTTTTTGGTAATCTAATTAAGGTGTTGAGTTTCATCGCAAAACCATAAATCTTCGATTTTATTGTTAGGCACAACTTCGTTCTATATTATTGATATTGGCACAATTCCTTCCTCCCTTGGAACCATATTAGCCACAGGGTATTCTCCGCTTACGGTAACTGCAACTATTGAAGACTATCCGTTTGAATGTCGATGGGAATACGGTCCTAACTTTCAAAACAGCATAATCTTCTTTCATCATTTCATTATTGGATGTGAATCTCAAACTAGCAATACTCAAGCTGATATTACTTGTGTAAGAGAAGACAACAAGATTACCTCAAATTTAACCCTTCTGCAACCTTTAAGCAAAGGCACTTTGAACATACGCGTAAATTGTGAAGGCTTTCGAGAAGCTTTACCAACAATAACAGTACAAGGTAACACTGAGCATTACAAATTTATTAATAATGTAATATTATTAATTTATTAATAATGTAATTATTTATTAACCATACTGAAAAAGGCTCGTGTCTGAAAAGATTCCCCAAGAAAATGAAGAATTACTGGCTTTTGAATTAGATTTTCATCCCCTGAAGGAGCCTTACGGCAAAATAGCTTGTTGGGAAATTATTTTATTGGTACTGAGAAAATATAATAAACTATAGACAGCATACAGAGTCTTATAGTCTTATGTCTTAGGCTGTAAATCAAAGGTTTGATTGTGCCTATAAAACTCTGTATACCGTCTATAGCTTATTATTTTATAGGTGTTTTATTAAATTTTAATTATTAATAATACGAGCTTTACAGTAAAACTTGTTGTCTTTTAAACTTTATTTTTCGAAAGTACTGGAAGTTTTATTTTATAGGTTATAAGCGAAAAAACGATTTATTTTTTGAAAATTTGAAACTCGATCCAATTATGTGCTGTTTGCAAAATTTGTTTTTGCATTACTCACTCAATAGAGTAAAGTATAGCAGTATAATAAAAGATCATCTCTGCACCTTCTTTAGTACAGAAAAATGCTTATTTATTCAAAAACTGTCTTTCAACAAAAAGAGCTGTTGTATGATTTATAGAAAAAGTGTTCATAGCCTTTAATTAACTATTTGTAGAGCATCGCAAAAGTATTTTTATAGTCTCAAAAAACTGTAGCTTCATTCTCTTGTAAGTTAATTAATCTTTTATTTGTATTAAATACTTCTTATTTTGTTTTCTTTGTAACAAATTTAAAACAAAACTAGATTAAAAAGAATAAAGCTTTATCTAACATTGAAAAATTTTTTAACAATTTTAACTATGGTTGCAGTCTGTTTTTAATTAAATTAAATAAAACTGACGTGCAATCAGTTCCAAAAGAATATAAGTCTCAATTTAGATTGCAGTCGTGAAATCAGCAACAATTATGTCGTTGTTCATTCAAGTTCCTACAATTACAATGCCGCTGGAACTTTTGCCTGCTCCAATGGTGGTGAATTGTTTCAACAAAACGGAGATCAGTTTGAATCGAAAACGACAACTTGTTTATCTTTAGCAAATTGGGAAAACGCAGGCGTTGTCCAGTGTTGGAATGGTAAAGTATTTTAAGAGCAACAGAATATAAGTTAAGGAACGTGGAAGAAAAAATTTTAAAAACTTTGCCACTGATGATCATATGTACGAGTGAAACGGTCTGCTGACTTTTTTACGTTTTTAATTTTTTAAGTTTTAATCCGGTGGTATTCTGTTGCAACCGTCTTTTTTGTCTTTTTTTGCAAAGCAGCGTTAATTTTTTTCCTGTACACCATTACAATGCTTCATCTACTGTCAAATCACTTCAAAAACAAAATTCACGAAAATGTGATCAAAGTTTCCATCGATAAAATGGATACTGTTTATAACCACATCATATATTTAGTGTTTATTGATTATTTTTTGGATGTAAACTGAAGTTGTTTGCAGCTCCTCAAACAGTGTTTTTGGATGGAACTTCCTCACTTTACGAAGGCAACGAATTCAACTTAACGTGCATGTTCACTGAGAGAAATCCAACTCCTTCGGTTGGCCCATATATTTTCCGGGTGGATGAAGAAATCATAGTATTAAATGTCAGTGATAGAATATCAAACACAGAAATCTTATCAGAGACGCTTAAAGATGTGAAATCTTAATGGACATTTACGTTTTAAACAAAATTGAATTAAAAACAACGTAATTTGGACAAGTGTTTGCAAAAAAAGTCTACAGTATAAACATTGAACAATGTACATGCCGATAAAACGCAGCAAGGCTTTTTGATATAAGAAATTATTACAAAGGTTGGCATTCCAAGTTTGCTACCATATCTTAAGTGATCCACAATCGCTTAGACGTCACAGTTTTATCTTTTTTCTATTGTTGGTAATTTTTATCTATAAGATGGCTTCAAATGATGATTTTGATTCACAGACAACTTCGTTCATCGTTCCTCAAATTTCATCGGAGTACAACAACAAGTTGGTTTCTTGTCAAGTTCAAAATCCGTACACAACGCTGTACAACAACACTGGACAATCAGCTCCATCACAAATAACTGTTTATTGTAAGTATAGCTAAAATTTGAAATTCTTCAAAAAATTTCCTCATAAATCAGAGATTAGCTAAATGTCTAAACCAGGGTTGCCCAAAGTGCATTTCGCGGACCGAAGTGCGTTTTAATGCTAGCGACCACGACTGATTGCGCGCCCCGCTCAAGATCAAAAGAGTGTAAGGCAGCCGCTTCTGAATGGTTGGGCATCCCTGGTTTAAACCTAAAACTTTCTCAGCAGCTTTTTTTTGGTAAGTTTCTTCAGGAGCTTGTTAGCTGTAATTAGCCACTGACGTTATGCCTAAATGATTTTATTGTACCCCCATTTTTGCTTAAAAGGTTTTAATAAAACTTATAAAATTTTTTGGGTTGGTGTGAATAAAAAGCAAGAATGATTATAAACCTTTGTTTTTTTTTACAAGATGCTCCTAAACAAGTCCCGTTTCAAACCACTACTTGTCACTGGGTGGCAGGAGAGAGTGGATCTTGTGCGACCTCGTTCAAATCAAATCCGTCTGCAAATCAAATCGAGTTAACCAAAACCGGTTAGAGCTATCGTACTTCTTTAAATAAAGTAGCTTGCAAAATATTGCAAACAAGCTAACGATTTATTTTGTCTTGAAGTTATACACGCCTCAAAAAATAGCTCAAACAGAGAAGTTGGATCGAAATTATTGATGCGGTAAGATTGCGAATGACCTTGCTGTCTAAATAGTCAACAACCAACGATTAGTATGGGTTTGTTAAATTTATCGATTTGGTTAGAATCACCTTTACAAGTGAAGAATAATTGTAATGATAAATTTATGTGCTGGAAAGTTTTGTTTGGATTGAAAAACAATTATTTGCCACTTCATCTGCTTGATTATTAAATTGATGGCCAATATTTTGCATCATAAGCACCCAAAGTAGCTTCAGCATTTCCATTCTACAACAAGCTCTTGACTATCTGTTTATCTTAAAGCGACAACCCAAAAAAATTGGATGATTGATTGATTCCTTTTTATCATTTTTTCCGCGCTAACAAAGTAACAATTGGATAGCACTGAAAGTTGTATTTGCTACTCTAGATAAAGGTATTATTGCATCCAATTAAATTTGCTGTTTAAGTTCGAATTACCACACAAAAAATAACACTGCAAAAACTTGACTAGCTTGGAAGTCGAACCAACATCCTGTGATTCTTTATGCTTTATGAAAAAATCAATAATTTTACATGTTTCAGCCACGTACTTGTTGGAATAGTGTGTGTGTATGGCACTGCACTACTTCGATCTACTTTGCACATGTTTGCAAGTGATCCAAATAATCAGTTTTGATATTTTCAACAGGCATTGTGCAAATTAACGAAGCCGTTCCAAATCTTTACATAGCCAAAGATGTGCAGACTTTTGAATTTTGCAAAAACAAGGTATGAATTATTACCTTGAAAATAACATTTTATAAACAAAATCATTACAAGACTTTGCTAAAACCTTTGTTATTTATGAACTTGTGATGATTTTTGCTGTGTTAAGAATCTACAAGAATAAGAGAATGTGATAGGCTCAAAGTATGGGAAATTTCCTGTGTCAAAAAAATAATTTGTTGCAAAAAAGTTTGAAATACATTTCTTTAGCTTATAGATTGTCAAGTATAAGGGCATGGAAAAAACAAATATGAAACTGAACTATAAGTCTCAGATCCAGTAGCGTGGACAGGAATTATTATTTTTTTTTTGGTGAGGGGAGGGAAGCAAAGACCAAGAACAGTTCATCATAACTTGTCGAAACATAGAAAGAAATAAGAGGTAGTAAATGGTTTATGCTGGTGATTAACATGTATAATTGAGTCGAGAAAACAAAAGGGGCTATGGCACAATGCTCATTTAAAACAGGCTGCTGCTAACATCTCGAAAAAGTACATCGAGGTTTCAAATGCCTTTAGCAAAAGTTTAATCGTGTAATCCGCATTTCAAGATCTCATCTATTTTTTCTACTGTTGCTAGTATAAGATCTTTAGTAATCACTGGTTGATTAATCATTTATATGCTGGTTGAATAAAAATGGATTTGCTTTTCCTGAATGTTTAATATATGATTGGTAAGTTGTAAATTTCATCTTCGATGTCTTTAATCAAATCAGTTTAATTAAAATTTTTGTTATTTAGGTTACAAAGGATCACAATGGCAGTTATGTCCTTAGCGTGACGTCTAATTCATTTCCAAACCAGGTTTTAACTCTTGCTTTTGATGTCATTGTTCAAGACGTTGGAGAAAGACCTGCATATCTAGCGCAGCGAAACCAAACCAGTGATGCACTTAGTATTACCAGTATTGTCCTTTCTTTGTTTCTTATCGTTGTTTTTTTTGCTGTTTTCGCTCTCTATTTTTGGTGGAGAATTCAAAAAAAGAAACTGGAAATATCAACTCCCGCCACAAAACCATTAGGTATGATGTAGATTTTTTGGGTAAGGTTAGAATGAATATTATCAACCCTTCCAGTCACATCACGTGATTAGCCTATCTCCTTTTTTTCTTTTTTGCAAAAGTTTTGGTTGTTTATAAACTTCGATAATTTCGCCATCCGTGTCACAAAGCACATACGAGACTGGTGGAATGATTGAGCAAATGCAATGGAGATTGGATAGTGCAAAGTAAATAGCTACATAACTTAGGCTTGCATTTGCAACACAGGTAGTTATTAACCCGAAAACAGTGAGAAATAGATATTATTTATTATCAAAAAGCCTGTTGAGGAGTGTAATTTAATGCAAGTTAAAACTAAGGTAGCTAGTTAGTGAGCTGCACTGTATAGCCTAGTTTAGGGACTGTAGTAATACTAATAGCATTAGCAGATATACTGTAGGCTGCTGCAGATATAAAAATATGCCAACTCCTGCTTGCTACAATACGAAGTAGCCTTGTTTGTAGTTGGGCAGGAGGCAATGGGCCTACCTAATTTCCACTAGGCTTACTTTGCTACTTCAATTTTTAACCAGGTACTAAGTATGGTACCAGTACTTAACCTTAAAGCAATCAAAAGTGTAGCCTTCAAATCTTGTCTGATGTTGCAGGTCTAGATTTACTAAGTGAGGGTTTATTGTTTAACGCTGTCTGATCAGTGACTAGAGGATAAAAATGCCATTGCAAGAACAACTGAGTCTTTGTTACCCCGAATATTAAAAGTTAAAAGTAGGCTAGATAAGTCTGGAGTTAGCTGATCTGTAATTTTCTTACTGAATAACATTGCATTTCACTCTTCAGATTTATAGCTTTGAGGTCCATGCTCCAAGACGTTAGATTGGTCTAAAGGAAAAAATATATTCCTAAGATTTACAAAGCTATGCAGTATGCATTTGTAAAGTACAAACATAAAATTAATTGGAGCCACTAACTAACGTCTAATGTAAATCATTAGGCTACCTGAAGTATATCACCGTTAGTACCCCAGCTCAAATTTGCCTAGAAAGTGATATATACATAAAAAACAGTAGAACAGTGCATCACATCTTCTATCTGTTTATATGTCATTTATCTTTTGTGTTGTGGTATATTGGTTGATTCAAGGTCTTGGCTACTCTTTTACAGTCACATCAATTTTGTTGTTTTAAGCCCAGAAACAGTGCGAACAAG
Organism: Trididemnum nubilum; assembly: GCA_963965965.1. Lineage (NCBI taxonomy): Eukaryota > Metazoa > Chordata > Ascidiacea > Aplousobranchia > Didemnidae > Trididemnum > Trididemnum nubilum. Next base: position 28,176 of record CAWYPQ010000501.1, read on the forward strand.
TCCTACTAAAACATACAGGATCACATTTACTGAAATAATTACTAGGACTGCAGGAATTTCAAACCTAACTCAAACTTGAATCTTGATCCTTCAAATTGTGATCCTTTCGATCTTTGTGGTCTTGTATACGATATATTTATATGATAACCCTAATACTCATCCTGTTTATTTTTTGAGTATCGGGGAAAAGTTTTAGATAGTTCCGAAAATGTGACAGTAACAAATAAGTAAACTTAAAATTAAAATTTTGAAGGAACACTACATACAAACAGTATATGGCAAAAGTATTAAAATGAAGATACTATTATAAACAGGCATTTAAATTGATAATGAATCTCCTTTAAATATGGCATCATATGCAAGACTTTTTTGTCATTTCACAATTTTGTTTGGGTTTAATTAGACTAAATGAGAGGATTGTTCAACTCACAGTCAGATAGTTAGCTATTGGTGATGATGGATACTAGCAATTATGGTGAAAGTAAACACTTAATTCATATCTTTTATGCTATTGTATCTACTGTAATTGTTAATTTAATGTTATGCAGCCTACTTATGATTGCAGTAGTTGTAAAATTCATCAAACTACATGATCCAGGAAGAATATTATGTGGTGGAATTATTTCATTTTGCAGATCTAGTTAATATTATTGTTTTATTGAATAGCTGCTAGATGTTTTGCAAGGAAAATCATTGGATGTAACAGTAAGCTGGACCTACTGTGCACTACATTGTACTGCATGCAGAATACATGTCAAACTTATGTATTGTAGTTTTGACATTATCTGTGTTTATTTGTATAACCAATGAAAGAAAATATGATGTCAAAGCAAAGTGCTGATGACTATGATTTGACAAGAAACGATGAAGTTTATGAACAGAGTAATGCAAGTGAGTGTACTGTTTTATTGAACTAAGCTACTTAAAAGGTTTTGAGCTGACATCAACCAGACAAGCCTTGGTTGTTCAAAATCAGTTGTTGACTTAGCCTTTTCATGTTTGTGTTGTTAGTATCCACAACACGCTCATCACTGCAAAACTACACAATAAGAGCAATAAGCATGTTGAAAGTTCACTGTTAAAATTTTGTAGAGGTGGTGTATCAATGATTTGTAACTAGCTGCTGTGCTTTTTTTTGCAAAACTCATTGATTTTATTTATCGTTTAAATGGATTAAGATACGTCCATTCAGTTTACAAGCCTGTGCCCATTGTGTGCTGTACTGGTACGTTTCTGAAAAGCTTGATACTGTATGTCCATAGACTGTAGTTTTGCGACCTGCAAGAATACTGCAGGAAATTTATTTTTCAAATAATGTAATGAAAATTTCTGTTTTTTTCACATGGCTATTTATCTTTCTAGATATTGCAACTCAAACAACGTATAGTATGGCATTGCTATCTTGAAGAGAGATGAAAGACGTTGTAGAGACAATTTCACCAGAAAATACCTTGATGGTTTGCCAAAATCCTGACTGGGTAAGTTTTCAAATCCCTTTTCAAATTATGATCTCTGAACCTTCCATTAAAAGCACCTGTATGTAACTAAGAGCCCAACTTTTCTGGCTTTGCTGTGCATTCCATGCAAGGAGCACCCAATTCAGTGTATGAGGATCATTCAAAAGTCTATCTGGAACTTGTTGCAATCTTATGACATGAGTGATTTCTTTGTAAAGATTGTTGTAATGAAGTTGTATTGAAAAAAGCTTGGTATATGGTATATAAGCCTGGTCAAGTCTACTCTGGCAATGGACATTTTTTATTCTTAGTCCGGTTGCTTATGGGCAAAAAAGGTTCAAATCGTGCATTCCATATTACATCTGCATTCCATATTACATAGATATTGAAAAGATTGTTTCATTGATTTAAAGAAGGTAATCCTAGTCAAGTGTACTCTGGCAATGGACATTTTTTATTCTTAGTCCGGTTGCTTATGGGCAAAAAAGGTTCAAATCGTGCATTCCGTATTACATCTGCATTCCATATTACATTAAAGGAATTTTATTGTTGTTTTGGGAGATCAAACCGTATATACTGAAAAAATTGCTTTGATTAAAATGTTCATGTATTCGAAGCTTTACGTCTGACAGTCTTCAAAGTTTCGAAGACATGAACGTTTTAATTAAAGCAATTCTCAAGTTTTGTACCACTAATCAACGTTAGTAAAAAAATGTAAAAAAATCTCAAGAATATCGCGAGTTTTTTAATTTGGCCACTAGGTGACACCAGCGCATATTTTTAAGTCCCCCAAACCCATGGGAAGAGAATTTGCGATGTCGCTGTGTCACATTTTTTGGTATGTTTTGATCTCCCAAAATCAACAAAATTGCTTCTAATATGGAATGCACAATTTTTGTCTTACGCGACCAGATTATCAGAGATACAGAGTATGGGTCTGCAGACAGCAAAATAATCGTATATTTCGTTTATGAAAGAAAGATGGATGAAAGAAGTGATAAATTAGACAAACTAACAAATTATCGTAAGTTTTAAACTTCCAGAACGACGAAGAAAACTTAAGCCATTGTCATTTTAGGCAATATAAAAGAAAACCATCATCATGTTCCTTGTGAAGTGTAGTGGAACGGATTGGTCATTTGATTTCAAGGGTTTGCTACGGTACGTTACGGTGTGATGTTCTGTAATCCGTACCTCTAAAAATATACCGTGCCGTAATTGCGTACTTCATTTAATTACCGTACGTAAATGTACAGTACGGAAAAAATTTCCGTGTCTATTTCGTACCACTGGTTTGCCAAGTTTACAAAATCTGTTGCACAAATTAAGGTATCGAAAAGTTGCAAAAATGTTGCTGATTTGTGGAGCAGACAAGCAGTAAAAATCATTTTGATTGCGAAAGGTGTAAAAAAATGCCTCATACATATACGGATCAATCAATGATCGCGTGGATGGAACGTTTTCTACTGAAATGGTGGATTCAAGTTCGATTCCTATGGGGTCAAACCAAAGACTTAAAAATATGCTATTCGCAGGTTTCCGCTTGACGTGCGGCACTAAATATGGGACAATGCGAAGCCTCCACCATGTGCGGTATAGACAGGTGGCAGCTTGAGTCAGAGATAAAAAGGTCCCTTTACTGTCTTCTGGCCAAGGCAACTTGGTGGATAAAGATGTAATTACATCTATACGTTCTGCTGCTGTCTGAAAATGTTTACTGTGTGTTTTCCATGACAAGATCACTGCGATTGTAAGAAGACATTAACAGACTAAACAAGCTCTAGGGTAGGTACTGAAAAAATAATACTGTATTTCCGTAACGTAACGTACTTCTCTGACAAATACCGTTCGTAATTCTGTACCTTACTTTTTGAAAAATCGAAGCGTATTTCCGTACAGTACCGCAGTAACCCCTGTTTTTTTTCTCAGCGTCGCAGTTGCAGTGTAGCCATTCTCCTTTGTGACAATTGTGTGGAGCAGAACGTAAACGCCCAAAACCAGTGCGTAGACGATTACGCGGACCCAGAAATGTCTTGGAAGATGCATTCGTGACGGCAGAGAATCAATGTAGGGGATAAACGGATGGGAGTCTAGTGTTACTTCATTATTCCACAAATATTCTGTTAACCTGATCGCTTATTGTTCAGTTGCGTGTGGTCCAGTGACACGCCGTGTTTTAGATACTTCAGTGACGAAACTGCTTTAGTTACACATGTATTCCTAACTAAACATCGAATGAAATGGATTTAAAAAATAAAATTCATCAACCAATCAGTGGTTGGAGCGTCTACTCTTAATGCGATACACGCGCGTTCGATTCGCGGTCGGGTCAAACCAAGTAGTTGTTATTTAAGGTGTTATTCACAGCTTCCCTGCTTGATGTTTAGCGATTACAGTGACAGTGTGACGCTTCCACTGTGTTTGGTAGACAGATGGCAGCTTGATTCGTAGACCGTAAGATATTTTCGCTGTTTCCTGGCCAAGGCAGCTTGATGAATAAAATATGATGGCAATTGCATATTAAATTTTTGTATTTCCAAAATTGCTAATACAAATGATGCTATCTTAAGTACTTACATATTGTATTTCGAAAACCCTAAGACAGCATGAACAAAAAATAAGCTGCAGTTACTTTAAACTCCATCAATTTTTGGCCATGGAAATAAATTCAATCTTTATGATGTGTATCTGTTGGTTGTTTATATATTAAATTTGTGATGGAATTCTAACTATGGTGTTGATGCATAGCATAGCTTGTAATCGCATTATACTCGCGAGGTCAACAACGCACAAGCGAAAGCAGGCCCACGTTCACAACCCTCGCATGGCTAAGCACACTTTCGCCAGGAGCTCGCTCTTTATGGTAATACACTCTCTTTTTTATAAGAACAAATAAATTTTGAGTTAAGGGTGGCTGTTTTTGCTTTTTTGCAATTTTGAGCCTCATTTGTTGGTACAGTTTGAGAGTATCAAAGTCAATTTTAGCGACCATGTTTAAAAACTGTTTAATTTTCAATGCTCTGCTTGAGTAAAGACATTTTGTGCTGCTTTTGCAGCATCATAAATTACAAGAGCGAAAAAGCGAGTTTTTTTCCAAATTGAACGACAACCTAACGTTTCCTCCTTTGCCTGCGCAATAGCGATCTATTACTGAATCGTTGCTACTTCGCAAATACCGGAAAAATCACTTAAAATTTCATCGTTTTGAATTCGAGCGAGATTTTTTTTAGATTAAAAATTTGTCCCTAATTTTTTTTTACTGCTAAGGCTGGCATTGTTCTTACATTTCGAGAAAAAATGAACATCGTGTTCTAGTAAAAAAAAGAGTGTAGTCAAACATAAAATACCAATCTTTAGGTCTATATAAAATTATCAAGTTTATTTTACCACACGTCAGAAGTACGCCGGTAGAAAGCAGCGAAAGACGATGCGGTCATCTACGTCAACTGCATATAATAGCAATACTCAAACAGTAACAGGCGTAAAGTTAAGCTTGGCGATAAACAAAAAATACAAACTAACACAATCAAAATAAACGATGTTGTCAACGGCAACTTTTCCATGAAAAAAAAATACTTGTTTCAAAATATAAAAAAAGGAAATAATAAAAAAAGTATTACATGTATTAAAAAATCAATCTTGTTACAGTTTTTTGGGTTCAGCAGAAATGAAATTATGCCATTGTAAAAAGTTAGCAACTCCGTTCCCAGCCAAAACTTAATTTGAGACGGATCACTCTGCATTTCATACAGAAAAACTGCTCAGTTGATAAACCCAGCACAGAGCATTATGCAGACCATCAAGGGACTTGTAACTCTGATACGTGGCACTGTTAACCAAAACAATGACCAATTTCCCGTCAACCAACTTCCACTCAGAACAACAAAAATATAACAAAAAATAGATGGAAAAGCAAGTATTTCATTAAATTTTGGCGATTCCCCTGGCGGATGGCACACACTTAGTCACTAATCCGGCTGACTATGCACACTTCCCAAACTCTTTTTTTCGACATCGATGAACAAAAACCAAGATCACTCTTGAAGTAATTTATGAATTAGAAAAGTTATTATTATCAGTAATATAGCCTCTCATACATTTAAAAACAGTATAGTCCCTCAAATTTGGAAACTTAAACAACAGTAGATACTGATTCTGCTTTGCTGCAATTACACAGTACCCACAAAAATTATAAAATATCTGCTCTGGCTCATGTTTTGTAACAAGAAAACTACAGCGTTATATAACCATGAGGGAGAGACTTTAGCAAGCACTGCTGCAGTAAAAATATCGCTCGAATTGGTTCACGTGGTCTCGTGTGAACTTTAAACTGAACTGCCACATTAAATCTGAAAAGCCGTCGCATTAGAAAATCGGAAAGAAAGTGACATTTTGAGCGCGAAAACGGCAAGGGCTAGAACAGGCAAAAATACAGTCACATGTAAAACATTAAATTCAACACAAAAGTTCATCTTCTGTAGCATTAAGCCAAGGGAACATGGCTGAGGCAGATTGGATAGCTTGGGCATAAAGGGGTGGACTAACGTTCTCATACCGTGAGAGCTACACCTCTCACAAAAATTATATTAACAAGGCCGCTTTGAAAACAGTTAAACTCCTGTACGATGATGAAGTCGCGAGCAGAGGTGGAGTCCTCGAGGATGTCCTTGGCCTCGAGGACACATTTTGAAGTCCTTGGCCTCGAAGGTTAAGTCCTTGGCCTTGGTCTCGAGGCCTCAAGTCCTCGAAAATTGGCCTGTCCTCGGCTCGAGGACAGCACTATTTTTTGAATTGTTGAAATTTCGTGAAGCGCTTGAAAAATTTTTTGGAAAACGTTTTTTCGTGGAGATCGCTTAAAAATTTTTTGTGAAGACCTTTTTTTTTTGGAGATCGCCTAAAAAATTTTTGTGAAGACCTTTTTTTTTTTTTGGAGAGCACTTGCACTTGTGTCCTTGGCCTCGAGAGTTTCTGTCCTCGGAAAGGCTGTCCTTGGCCTAGGCCTCGGATTTTTTTTGTGTCGTTGGCCTTGGCCTCGAGCCTTGTGTCCTCGACTCCACCTCTGGTCGCGAGCACACCCCATCAACGAGGCAAGAAATAAAAGTATTACAGATGACTGTTTTGGATACGCTAAAAGCAAAACAATGCGTTAAAATCAGCTATCTTTGAGATGGAAATACTTAAGCCTAAAGTATTCAATTTATTGTATTTAAAATAACAAGCACATTTTATTCCACCGGAAAACTGAATCAACTTTTTTTTTATTTATTTCGATTTTGTACTACGCCACTAAAAGGAATAAATTAAGACTAGCATGCATATTTGCGTGTTCTATTTGATTTGTTTTTGAGTTATATTTTCCGGTGAAATAATCACATTTTAATAATTTTACTCACTTACTGCTGCTTAATCATTTGGCGCAACATTGCTAGAGAACTAGCGCACATTTCTCGCCTTTGATTAAGCAGTATAAAGAAAAACAAAAAAAAAAACAAAAACGGAACACTGTTAGCCTATATGTTACATTATAATTAATTCCAATATCAACAATGATTTCTACCGAGAGTAGTGACGAGTAAAGCAGCACTGTTATAGTTTAATATAAGCTAAACAATTTTTCCGTCGTAATCTAGTAAGAAACTGACACGTGTACCGTAGTTTTCCACTCAATATACAAGGTATGATAACGGGAAAATGGCGAAATTGTAAAAAAGATTAATGATGTAGGTTAATGTACCATGGTATATTAACTGGAAACGGCCAGTCCGATGCCTGCCCTTCGTTTCTTTCAAGATGTTTTGGGCCAAACACAATTTTAAAACATGTTTTGTTGTAAATTTATGTTTTCCACTAACTCAGCCATGATCTTCATTGCTGCAGCGGTGCAGCTCTCTTAATCCTCCAGACACTAGGCACTGATGGCTTTGCTCAATCTAAACCAACATAACGCTTCGATCCCAGAAAGCAGTACTTCGAGGTAATATATCGAAGTTTCATTCTTCACATGAAGACCAGGATACGAAATGTTGTTCGCTTTGCAAAGTTTCTTCCTTTCCTTTTATGATCGGATTGAAGACATCTTCAACAACAACAAAAAAAGTATTAGTTTCAAAATAAACTTTTAACAGTAAAAATTTTACTTTAAACGTTCCGAGTAAAAGATAGATCAACCGAATACCCTATTCAATTAAATAAAAAATTAGCTCCCTGTAAACACCTTTAACTCTTACTCTACAATGCTGGCTGTGATGGCACCCTAAAGTGCAAGAGGGATGCAACTACCAACAGACAGCGTCATTTCATAGGTCATAATCATTAGTCAACTGTTTAAGATTTATGTTGCTGTCCCACGGACGATGTGATTCTAAAAGGCAATGCATGATAATCTTTTCTGTACCAGTACCAGAATAAAACCGGGTTCGAAATAAACGACTTAAATTTGTGCAGACGTGAAAAACAGCAAAGTGCAGTGGAGTAAAAGCGGTCTTCCTGACATTACAAGAAAACATTCCGTATATCGCAGCCTTTCGATAACTGAACAGAACTTGGACGTGAATGGTAGTTTACTGCTTTGTTACACCTAAAATGGTTTTTAATTAAGGCCCACAGCTAAAGTTGGATGCACGACATCCTCACAACCCGTTGATCTGACTGACTGACCTACCGGGCTCCAGAAGGAAGGCAATCCTTACCATTGAACAAAACAACAACAGTGATTTATTTTTGGCTCATACATTAGTATTTTTAAGTCACATTCGTTTTCACGTTTATTACCTTAAAAATTACTGCACTTTTTCATAAATGCGTAAAGCATATTTAATCGTCGATGACTGCAGGACACGAAGATGTTTCCACATCACTTCACTGTCTCTTCTGCAAGAAAAAATTGACAAAGTTGTCAATCGCGAACCTAGTCAAGTAACGCCAACATTCGAGTTCGTTGGCTGTCAGTTATCGTGGACCCGTCAATCGTCCAACCTTCGATAGACAGGCCCTGCTCCAGTGCCCAACTAACGTGACATCACATTCTCTTCCCATGGGTTTGGGGGACTTAAAAATATGCGCTGGTGTCACCTAGTGGCCAAATTAAAAAACTCGCGATATTCTTGAGATTTTTTCACATTTTTTTAGTAACGTTGATTAGTGGTACAAAACTTGAGAATTGCTTTAATTAAAACGTTCATATCTTCGAAACTTTGAAGACTGTCAGACGTAAAGCTTCGAATACATGAACATTTTAATCAAAGCAATTTTTTCAGTATATACGGTTTGATCTCCCAAAACAACAATAAAATTCCTTTAATGTAATATGGAATGCAGATGTAATACGGAATGCACGATTTGAACCTTTTTTGCCCATAAGCAACCAGACTAAGAATAAAAAATGTCCATTGCCAGAATACACTTGACTAGGATTACCTTCTTTAAATCAATGAAACAATCTTTTCAATGAAATAATATCACTATAGGCGTCAGCAGAAAAAATTTCAGGGGGGGTCAATAAAAATAGAGGCAGAATAAACTACTAAAAACGGGAGTTTTTGAAATTTGGGAGGTTCAAGAGAAAGTGTGTGAAAATCCAGGGGGGGCCATGACCCCCTCTGCCCCCCATGAATATCACATGTCATGAGATTGCAGCAAGTTCCACAAAGACTTTTGATTGATCCTAATACACTGATTTGTGGACCTCTTTGCATGGAATGCACGGCGAAGTCAATAAATTTAGGTATTTGGCTAAATACAGGCGCTCTTAATGGAAAGTTCAGAGATCACAATTTGAAAATATGTTTGTAAACTTACCAATTCAGGATTTTGGCAAATCATCAAGGTAGTTTCTGGTGAAATTGTCTCTTCAACGTCTTTCATCTCCCTTGAAGATAGCAATACTGTATTACAGATTGTTTGGGTTGCAATATCTAGAAAGACAAATAACCATGTGAAAAAACAAGAAATTTTCATTACATTATTTGAAAAATAAATTTACTGTAGCGTCCTTGCAGGTCGCAAAACTACAATCTTTTCAGAAACTTACCAGTACAGCATACAATGGGCCCAGGTTTGCAAACTGAATGGACTTTTTTCACTCCATTTAAATGATGAATATAATCAATGAGTTTTGTAAGGAACAGCACAGCAGCTGTTTACAAATCATTGGCACCACCTCTATAAAATTTAACAGAAGAGTTACGACAAGTGTATGACTCTTATTGTGTAGTTTTGCAGTGATAAGCGTATTGTGGATACTACAACACAAACATGAAGAGGCCAAGCAAACGGCCGATTTTGCACAACCAAGGCTTGTCAGGTTGAAGTGGGCTCAAAACCTAATAAGCACCTAAGTTCAATAACACAGTCTGCTCACTTGCAATACTCTGTTCAAAAACTTCATCGTTTCTGGTCAAATCATAGTCATCAGCACATTGCTTCGGCATCATATTTTCTTTCTTCAGTTATACAAATAAACACAGATAATGTCGAAACTATAATAGGTAACAAAGTTTGACATGTATTCCAATGATTACCCTTACAAAATGTCTAGAAGTTAATCAGTAAAACTACAATATTAACTAGATCTGCAAAACGAAATAATTCCACCTCGTAATATTCTTTCTAGGACATGCTGTTTGATGAATTTTACAACCAATGAAATCATAAGGACATTGCATTACATTCAATAACAATTACAGTAGATACAATAGCACAAAAGATATGAATTAAGTGTTTACTTTCATCATAGTTGCTATCCATCATCACCAATAGCTAACTATTTGACAGTGAGTTGAATAATCCTTTCATTCAGTCTAATTGAACCCAAACAAATTGTAAAATGACAAAAAAAGTATGAGTAAAATGTGCTTGCATATGACGCTATATTTAAAGGAGCTTGATTATTATGCCCATTCACTCAACTATCTTCATTTTGATAATTTTGACATACAGTATTTGTGTGTAGTGTTCCTTCTAAACTTTAATTTAAGTGAATTTTTGCAATTGAAAAAACCTGTCACATATTGAAAATGATCTTAACAGGACTGGGATTAGGTTTCTCATATAAATATACTGCATACAAGACTACAAAGATCGAAAGGATCACAATTTGCAACTTGGATCAAGATTCGAGTTTGGGTTAGGCTTTAAATTCTTAGGAGTTAGCGTGATTATTTCAGTACTTGTGATGATGTATCTTTTAGTAGGACTTGTTTCCGTTGTTTCTGGGCTTACAAGAACAAAACTGGAGTGACTGTAAAACAGTAGCCAAGGCTTTAAATCTACAAATGCACCACTACACAAAAGATGAATGAAATCAACAGATAAAAAGTTTGATGCACTGTTCTACTGTCTCTTGTATATTATGTGAATTATATATATATGATAGCATTTTCTAGACAAATTTGAGCTGGGGTATTAACTGTGACATACTGTACTTCACACAATGATTTAAATTATTTAGTAGCTACAATTTAATTTCGCGTTTGTACTTTACAAATGCATATTTCATTGCTTTTTGAATCTTAGGAATATATTTAATCCTTCAGATCAATCTAATTTCTTGGAACATGGAACTCAAAGCTGTAAATGTAAAAGGCAGTGTCTAGAGCACCGGTACGGTTTCCAACATGAAAAAGCTGCTGCACTGGTGGCATTTATTGTTTCAACCTGAACCCTTAACTCTAATGCAAGGTTCTGAAGGAGAAGAATAAAAGAATGCAGCGCAAATCTGCTAATCACAAGACTTGCCGGGCGCGTTCAGTAGGAATCGAACACAAACTCCAGATTTGGCAGACACACGCCTTTACCACAACACCAATGGGGCGATGCATTGAGTGCATCAAAGCGCCATATTTAAGCTGAATTAATGAAAAAAATAATAATAGAACGTAACAACCAGTGCAGCCGGTGCAATAAATTTTCATGTTGGAAACCAGACCAGTGTGCTAGACACTACCAATGTGAATTGCAATGTTGTACAGCACACCTGCACAAAATATGGCCCTCGAAGTGGTTTTATTTGATCTTAAGCATCGTTCAAACAATCCATATTTGTTGTATTGTGACGTGGTGTCAAATGCAATTGTATCAGATATGTACAAGTGTAAAACTGGAATGAGCTTGTTGCCAACAAAAGTGGTAACATTTCACATTAAACCTTATTTGTGAGATTTGTGTTTATGGTTGACATATTGCGATATAGCCATTGTTTATTGTTGACTTGTGTTTATTGTTGACATATTGCGATTTAGCCAATGCATGCAAAGTATATAGCCTACCTCACATTGGTACAATTTGCTATGATTTGTCCCTGCTTTGAAAAGGTCACAATTCCTAAAAATAACCGATAATAGTTATAACCCTAGTACTCTAACTGATAAAAGATGACAATGAAGAGAACAGCAATGATGTTTTCCCTGCCATTAAGAATCAGAGACAGCAGTTAGATGTTTTAGCATGCAAGTAAAGAGGAAATGTTTATTTTTTACTTTCCATGATGACAAGACATTTTGGTGTAACGTTGATAGCTGCACCAGCAAAAACGAGCCAAGTCAACTGACCGCGACAAACTGACCACAAACAAACTGACCGCGAAGCGACGATTTTGTTACAGTGGTTGCGTCACTGATTTCGTCACAAAGTGAGGGTTTGGGCAGGATGGCTCTGGGGATAGTAAAAATATTTTAGGATCGCCCTTTTCAGCCAATCGGCGTTGTTCGCTGTCAGTTTGCTTGCGGTCAGTTGATTTGCAGTCAGTTTGTTGCGGTCAGTTGTCGTAGACCCAGCAAAAACGTATGGTCAGCGACAAGTAGGTCAATGACATTATGGCCCTTGTACAGCATCGAGCAGAGCAGGCCTGTTGTACAGTAAGATAATTGCAGATTAGCTAATTCTAGCTCCAATGATTATTTCGTACCAAGATCTTATGTCAAAACAAACCAGTCAATCTGAATAACAGGTGCAAAAATATGGAACGCCCTACCAAGTAAATTGGAAAATAAGGCTGGGAATACCAGTCATAGACTGATGTCTAAACAGCTCAAAGAACATTTTTTATAGCAAACGTAAATAAAGCATTTCAATTCAATCAATTAATTTCTTCGATAAGTTTTTTTTGTTGGATTTAACTATATTGAACTGTTGTCAGGTTGTAAGCTTTACTGTGTTGCATTATTTATTTATACTTTGAACCGTCCGAAAAGTTATTTCTTGGAAATTGTTAGGGTTTTTTGTAAAAAGTCTCCTTTTCCTTATGATTAAATTGAAATGACATTTGAATTACAGTAAATTTTGTCACCTTGGACTTGGATGTAGAGGAGTCGCAAACTCGACAACGGTGAGCTACGCTTGCTTTTTGATCTTTTGTGACTCCTTTATGACCTAAATGCACCAATCTGTTAGTAATTTGTTACGTTTTTTCGTCTTAACTATATTCTTAAATTCTAATTTGTGTTTTTTTTAGTTCAAAAAAACTCTCTTTCTCTATCTAACCTACTTTTAACTTTTAAAATTCAGGTAACAAAGACGCAGTTGTTCTTGCAGTGGCATTTTAATTCTCTTGACACTGATCAGACAGTATTAAACAATAAAGCCTCATTAATATATCTAGATCTGCAACATTAGACTTTACCTGTAGGCTACACTTTTGATTGAATTAATACCAGTAGGTGTTAAGCTGTAAGTAGGGCTCCCGAACTTACCATAGTAGGAATACTGACCCCTGCCTGACTAAGCTTCTTCGTACTGTGCAACTAACTGTAGAAAGTAGAAGTAGTGGCATAGCTTTATTATCTGCTTTACTATTAGTAATAATAGTATTTAGTACAGTATTACAAACTAAACTATAGCCTAGCCTTCTAACTACATTAATTAGCTACCTCAGTAACAACTTGCATTAAATTACACTCCTAAACAGGCTTTTTAATAATAAATACTATCCATTTCTCACTGTTTTCGGGTTAATAACTACCTGTGTTGCGAATGCAAGCCTAAGTTATGTAGCTATTTACTTTGTACTATCCTATCTCCATAATATTCGCTCAATCATCCCTTCAGTCTCGTATGTGCTTTGTGACACGGATGGCGAAATTATCGAAGTTTATAAACAATCAAAACTTTTGCAAAAAAGAAAAAAAGGAGATAGGCTAATCACGTGATGTGACTGGAAGGGTTGATAATATTCATTCTAACCTTACCCAGATTTTTTAGTTAACTACAAATGAATCAAAAATAGACTAAATACTTTGAACATTACTGGGCTAGCTTTCTTTTTTAAAGCACTGGCTGTATTACTTTGCTTGTTGCTTAGACTAAAATTTCTAAGTCATTATTTCAAGCACATCAATTGTTGAAAAAAACTTTTGAAAACGTGGAAAAATGTATTATTAGATCAGAGTAATATGAAATAGTTTTTCACCTAATAAAAGAAAAGAAAAAAAATGTGCCGAATCAATTTTGTACTCAAAGACAATCAAAAAAAGTTTTTGAATGGTGGATGGCCTATTTGTGTAGGCAAATCTTTGAATAAAGTATATCCACGGTCGTGCGTGTAAGCTTCTACTTTGCATTTTAATGTAAAAAACATATATCGTAGGCGAGAAATAAGACTTGTAACTGCCAATTGGTGTTAAATATAGTGTTGTAGTATTTAAATCCACGCAGTTTATAATAATGACACTCTGATATAAATATATTCGGTGTTATAATATTTCCGCTACCATGTAGCCCACAGTAATACACTGCAGGGGATTCTTATGATTCATTAAAATCACGAGTAGTTGAAGATGTGGGAAAAATCGACTAGTTGCTGTTAGCAACTCTTTGCAATTTCATCGACTTTGCAAATGTTAAGATGCGGCGAAACTGCGTTAATGACGCAGAAGTGGCAACACACAGACGTTTTTTTTTAAATGATATTCACCAGAAATCAAACTGCAGTACTGCATATTGCTATGGAATATTAGCGAATTAAAACCATCCCACCCTTGTGATATCATTTATTATGACGTCACAAATGGTTTGCATTTTTATCAAAGTCGTTGATACAATGAAATTATGTCTCTTGCTCTAGTAATATGGTTACACTTTTCACGCTGTGCTTTATGTAAGATGTTATGAAAACACAAATACCACAATAATGCAAAAAAAAGGTTAAGAGTTTTATTGGAACAGGTTTGACGATGAGTTTGTAGTCAAACGTCTCTCCAATAAAATATTTTCCACCGGTTCGGATCTTTCATTCTTGGTGAAGTTGCTTCTAAAGTGGAATTATTTTGTTCTGAATTGAGTTGAAATCAACAAGAAGAAAAAACGTGTAAAAAAAGCAAAATTTTTGGACACATGACCGATCCAAGATTTTCAGTAAAATACATTTTTTTGTTTGTTTCAGGTTCGGAAAGTGCAGAGATATGTGCCGAAACTCCGAAAAAATTGAAATCACCATCAATGTCACGAAGAGGTGTAAGTCAAAAATACTGTTGTTCGCTTGTCATTGTTGTCAAGTTCATGTATCATAACAGCCGTGGAGTAGTTAATGTGTCAAAACGGTTGGATAAATGCTAGAAAGCGTATTGAGTGTTTGGTTTGTTTTTTGTCTAGTTTTGGCAAAATAAGCAATGGGCCAGTAAATCACTTACTTCCTTTTTTTTTGCTTTGTCATAAAGCAACACAAAGTAATCAAATAAAGCTTTTTTACAAGATTATGTATAATTTAAAAAAACTAATTTTTCGCAACATCTCACCGTGATCTGATTTGCATGGTGCACAGTTAGATCGCAAACAAATCTCAAGAGGTGGAGGAGTCTGGTGAAGTGATTTACTTGAGACAATGTAAAACTGTAAAAGAACTATTATATTGGCAGTTTGCAGTAGCATAACAATTAAGCTACATGTTGATTAATTCTATAAGGCTTTACATCACAGCATATTTGCCTCAAACTTGTTTTTGCTGAATTTCATAATTATTTTAGTTGCTAAATAGCATTATATAGCAATAGTTAGTTTATTTTAGCTTACGCCACAAAACAATATCTACGAAGAAACTTTGGAAAAAAGTTACGTTGATATGTCTGTCAAGCACGATGCCAGTGAGTATTTGATAGTAAACAGTTTTAGTAACAGTAGCGAGAAAGATGCTTTGCCACTCCTACGCTGGATGTCAGGGCCGTATTTTGGTGAAAGGCGTTGGATTCAATTGCCTTGGCCTCTCGATGAAGAAATTACTTAACAATAGTCCACAAACAAAAGGCTCCCGCTAAAATGGAGCATGAAAAAATAATTTTTTATCAGTTTTTGGAGCAAAACTAGGTCAAAAAATAAGTCTAATTTGCAGCCAACGTCAATACAATTTCAGCATGTAAGGGAGGTACAGGCTACTACACCTTCTCCCTGGCTTTCATACGAGGCATCTTCTTTCTGACCTTCACAGCTCTAATGCAGTCCTGCTAAGCGTCGAATTGCAAGGGCATCATCAAAGGGCATTTATACAATATGTGTTAAAACAAAGAATCGTTTCATTGTTGCAACGAACTACAGCGCACTCCAATACGAAGCATTAGCAATAAAGTAGAATGTGTTCACTGGTGTTGGCTGTTTGTTCGGCACTAAAAATTTAAACTTCAGTTTTGCTTTTACGCAGAAGCCAAATCTGCTACGGTGATGCGACAAAATAGAAGTGAATCTCATTACATAAACTGTGAGGTTG
This sequence comes from Trididemnum nubilum, assembly GCA_963965965.1. Taxonomy (NCBI): domain Eukaryota; kingdom Metazoa; phylum Chordata; class Ascidiacea; order Aplousobranchia; family Didemnidae; genus Trididemnum; species Trididemnum nubilum. Next base: position 44,322 of record CAWYPQ010000501.1, read on the forward strand.
GACCCAGCAACGGTAAGCTTGTTTTTGATATCAATTAGTCAAATTTTGACTCTAGCAAAAGCTTGAGCATCAGCTTAACTTTCAGTCCACTAAAACAGTATAATATGCAGAATAATAAAATCAAATTCAGTTAAGAGGTTTCAGAGCAAGAGCACGAGGGATATTGTCCCACAAAATGAATAATGATTTTATGACAATAAATATAGATTTGAGCAGCTCAAATCCATTTATTTCATTAAATCATTATGTACTTTGTGAAACAGTGTCCCAAGTGCACTTGCTCTGAAACCCCTTAACTGAATTTGATTTACGCTCACCAAATTTAGTGGTTTGAGCACTCTCGGTTTGGAAATCTCTTGACTATGACCTTTGTCTTAGCTTCTTTCAACTTATGTATGATAATATGCACAATAGCAACTAAGAAAAAATGAAGAAACTAAGAGCCACGGATTCGAGCTGAAACCTCTTGTACAGGATTGTTAAATAACGAAATCTTTGGCTTCAAAAATACTAAATACAACGCTGCACTTTCGTAACTTGCTACGTTTCAAGTTGTTTGCATTTTTATTTACTTTTTAAAATTTTATTTCCCAATATATTTTATTTCCTAATATGCTATATTATTCAGTAAATCAAAGTAAAATGACGAAAAAGCTTATAGATTTTAACAACTCTTATTGTTGCACAGAGCTGGACAGGACGTCAAACTTGTCGGTTAACTCTTATTGTTATTACTGTAATTTTTATCTGTCGTTGCATCGAAATATTTTTCAAGGCTATTTGCTTGATAATGTAAAAAGAGTCAAATGGTTTCCGATCATTCGAGCTGTTTAATGGAAAAAGCATTTGCAACTAAAATGATAAAGTTGAGTATAAGCCAAAGACTTAATAATTGGTCGTCAAATTTTTCCTGTTGACGTTAAAATATCAATTTTTTCAGAAAGAAATTGAGCTTTCACTTCCAATAGATAGTTTTTTTCTGCAATTGTCAGTTTTGCTAGTTTGCCAACTTCATGTCTGATTTCAAAATTAAGGTTCGTTTTTCATTTTCATTGAAATAAACACTGTTTTGGCAGGAAGTCTCAAAAGTCTTCCAGGATCATCAAAATGTGCCACTCAAGCGCCATCTAGCAGAACCAAACAAAGACAAGGGATGCGAAATGTTTACGTTTGAAATGCCAATGTTAATTTGTGATGTGTTATTAATGTGAACAACTCGTTTGGATACTAATACAGCAAGAAATAGTGACGTGAAAATTAAAGAAATAATTTTTTTACAAGTACATTAAAACAATTTTATGCAAAAAAATAGAGTAAGTTTCTGAATCTCTGAATAAGTCAAGACTTCGTTGTTCCTTTTTTGCTAAGACTGATTATTAAAAATTTTAGTGCTTTTTATAGTTGTGCATATTTTTGATTCAATTGATTCTTTTTTATTATTTTTCTTCATCATGACGTCCTATAACATCGTTGTAAAAAATATTGCAGCAAAAGACAAATTTTGTGTTATTTGGATAGTGTGGCAAAAATTGCATCTGGCGATTGTACATGCAACAAAACTTACTGATTTTAGTCGCAACCTTAACAGTGAATAAAATTACAAAGTACTGAGTACGCAAGGTGACGTAATGAAAGAGTTTTAATAGTGACGATCGGTGAGGGGCATCAGGTTATTCTTTGAATACCCAAATAAAATCACCTCATCGGTATTTATTCAAAGTAATATACCTTTTAAATAATATTTTATGTTTTAATTATTTTTGCTTTCAAAGCTACTTGGCTACAAGCAATCGTATTCTGCGTAGCATTTGGCGAAACCTAGTGGCAGTCAATTATTCGAGTTTTCGGCAATGTGGCGCTAAACGGTTAATATGCAGTAGTTGCAGCTTGACTGTGCGGAAGGTACCAAAGCGAAGTTGTGAAAACCTAAAATGGCGTAGCAAAGTGAAACCATGTTATGCCCCGCCTCTGTAATAACCAATCAAATTTGGTCAAATGCAGAAACGTCACGATTGACATAATCATAGGTTTTCAGATAGCAAGTGTGATTACCTTGCCGTCAGCTGCCTGCGCCTGTGCTTGCTAGGTCCATTGTTAAAGACCTGTCAATTAAATTAGCCACTCTGAAACATCATAATACTTTCTCCGTATCAAAAAAATTGATAGTAAAAGACTTGAATGGTTTTTTAGCAAAAACAACGTATTATTAGGAAAACTTAAAAATCGTCAAAGTAAATTACAACAGCATTATAACGCAACAAACGTTGTTGACAGTTTATTGGGATGTTCTTTCATTCAAAAAACTTTTGAAGAGAAAAAAGCAATTGCTGCAGCAGGTAGACCCAAACCCGTTGAAAGGTCGTTTTCTTCCTTAAAACGTATCAAATCATTTTCTCAAAATAAAATGGGACAAAACAGACTTTCAGATTTAAGCCTTATATCTATCGAGGCACAATCACTGACAAAAGACGTGGAAACCAAATCGTTTCAGGATTCAGTCATAGCAAAATTTGCTTCAGCGGAAAGGCGAATGGAATTTACTTTTAAATGACTTTCCAGCGTTTACAGTAATTCTGAAACTTTGTCGATTTTAGTGCTCTGCCCTTTGTAGTAAACAGTTTTGTTTGCATTGCTAATCAAACGGCCAAAGCTATTTTAGCTTGTACTATTTCTTTGCATTTTATAGGCAACTGATCGTTGGATATGGTAAAGCGCGTTAAAAGTTTTAATCAATTTCTTGAATTGAGTGTAGCATTACAGAAGTTATAGTATATCTTTTTCATTTTTCTAGACCACCACTATACTCATTTCACTCAAATGCTGAAGCGAGACAAGAAATTAACTGCAGCTATGCTACCCTTAATTCGAGCCAAAACTTTTTACTTCCAAACGTGTTTTTCCTACTCCCCCCAGTCAAACTTTGCCTTTCAATTTTTACATTTAAAAAAAGAACAGTACAAACACCGTATAAATATCGAGGTCACTTATATGCTTGGACATAATTTTATATGCGCAGACCGGATGCGCAATTATTTCATGTACAAAAATAGAAGACGCAATAATAAACTGAAAACTCCAAACCTTTTGTCACCGGTCGTCATTGAGTTGTAACAAAGCTTGTTGCTAAAACCCTTTTACTGCATAATGCTTTTCTGCACTTTGTTGGTTTTTGTTTAATTTAATTTTGGGCTATCAAATCAACTTAAACTACAATTTGTTTTAAAACAAAACAATAGAGTGTGAGTCGTTTTGTTTATAGTTGTCTGAGAGCAACTAAAAAATCTCATCTTCATTTTTGATATTAACTTTTTTAATCAAAATATTTTCCGCAAAGCCATTCCGATTCGGTAAAATCGAGTAAGAATATTAAAAGTAATACTTTAGACATTAAACACAGAAAATTTAGCTCTCAAAAATTTGATGCTGTCGAGCTCAATTCTCTCTGCAAGCTATTTTTGCTTTTCCTTGTTCACTCGATGTAAAGAAGCAATCTCAAGCTTTCTATAATTCTTGTCTTATACACTTAGCAGCATGATAAGCAAAAGATATATTTTAGACTGCTGCTACCTGCCTACCGATTTACGGTGGAGGCTTCATATGGTTCCTTTTAATGCTGAATGTCAAGCAAGAAAGCTGTGAATACCAATTTTTATAGTCTTTAGTTTGACCCGACCGGAATCGAATCCAGATACACCGTTTTATTAACAGACACTCTATCCACTTGGTGGCTGATCTGCAATAATGGAAATAAATTTTTAATTTTGTTGATTCAAAAAGCAATGCCATATTCGAGTTGTTACAACGAAATAAAATAAAAACCGCAAAAAGTCTTCAAAGTTCTTCAGTTGCTCTATGTTGTCGCTTCTTTTCCATTTCTGTAGATCTTTTTAAACGTCATTTCCATACAGTTAAGCGTTTGTATTGCCAAACACTTGTTGCGTGGGTGGTACATTTCATACGGCATCAAAATCCTTTTCGCCCCCTTATCAAAAATCATTACCTTTAAGGTTTTTATACAGCTTATTTGGTTTGTTGAGCTGTTAGTTAGGAAAGCTGAGCTGAGCAATTAGTAAACTAACTACACATAATTCGTCTGCTTATCTAAAGAATTTCGCCACAGAATCAAAAAAGTGTATTTGAGCATTTCACAGAATTTTATTTGCGAGGAGGTTGTTTTTTAAATTCTTACTGATTTATGTAAATAATAGAAATGAAAACTTCTGTGAGGAAAAATTGTTTGTTGCTCTTCTGCCTGTACTTATTTTTGCAAGGTTAGTAAAACTAAGTCTTATTTATTCAACTACATTATTCAATCCTATGATTGCAAAAGTGTTTATGAAAGGGGAAGACCTGGAAAACAGTTCTCGGCCAATAAAAAATGGAAAGTAATTCAACAAGATTTTGGCATTGTATAAATAATATAAATTCATTTTTGGTCTGTGGAACAGCAAATAAATTATTGTAGTCAACGTATTCATGCAATTGTTTAACGTAGCGCATTTTCAAAATTGAACAGTAGGCCCCAGATTTGGGTTTCAAAATTGACTTGCCTTCAGATATGCATTGACGTTTTCACTTTTGAGCTGTTAATATTGCAATAAAACTATCCTCACAAAATATGAGTTTTTTTTTTTTGATTACTGTAACTTGCCTTTTAAGACAAAGATTGCATTTGCAGTACTTGCTAAAGTTTCAATGTACTGCCGTTGCAAAAAAAAAACTATCAAAAATTGTGTAATGAGATCTCTCAAAGCAGCGACATCACACGTCATACTTTTCTCATATCAAAGCTATCCTTCCAGACATTTTTGGAAGTCAAGAAAATAAACTCAAGTTCTAAATGTTTGTTTTGATTCCTTACTTTTGAGTGAAGTTTATGAAACAATTTCAACCCTGATATTTCGATTACGATTAAAGAAAAAAAAAATTGGAAATGGTTTTCGAATTTTGAACATTTAGACATAAAATTGACAAGATACAGCTGCAGGATAGGCACAAGTTTGTTTTTGTAACCTTTTTTAAAGAAACCCGTTGCAAAGAATTTGCATGAATCGAATCATACCGTTAAACAGGCTTGCTTTTGTTTACTGGTTGTGGTTTTTCCTCCTGTCACGAGAAAGCGAGAATGGCGCTAACCTTTGTTTAAAAGAATCCACATCTGCTTAGTATTTGACAATTTTTCCAAGTTTTGCAGTTGACGTCGAAGTTCTTCCTATATAAATGTGTAGCTTGTTTGAAGATACCAAGCAGTGATAATCACCGTAAAGTATCTTATCCATAGACGCAACAAGTTCAATTTGACCAAAGTGCGAATTGAACCCAACTCAGGTTTTTCGTAAAAGCATCACATTTACCGTCTAGGCGGGCCTATACTAGTAGCGATAACAATATTTTACTAGTGGGTCAAAAATGCTTAGATACAGCGTCTATCTACAGTAATTAAGTTTAGAATCTGAAATTAAAAAGTTGGGATTCTAAATTAGAAGTGCGTGGATAATTTTGATGCAACAAAAGGTTTTCAATTGGTTTCTCAATAATATAATACCTTAGTTGTTACCATTATACTGCTTGTGAAGATACAGTTAAATTTTTATTGCAAAATTTATCAAAATGTAGCTTTATTGTTTAGACTCGACTCCTTCTCATACTATTGACATTGACATTGACGTAGTCCCTTCCTTACTTGGAAACGTTCTTGCAACTGGGTATTTTCCGATTACCTTTACTGCAACTGTTCAACATTACGATCAGTACTATCGATGAGTACGGCCTGTACGATCTATTTGAATGCCACTGGGAATATGGTGCAAACTTCGAAAATTACATAATCTTTTTCCAAGGTTATCATCCACATTTTTTCGCGTGTTATCCAAATAGTAATGACCAAATCTCGGTTACATGTTCTTATGATGGTTTCTCGATTGCATCTAGCCTTACTCTTGAGCAACCTTTAAGCAGTGGTTCATTGTATGTACGAGTCGATTGTGACGGCATCCCAGAAACTTTGCCAAAAATTCAAGTTCAAGGTAAAAAAAAATCAAAACCACAATACTGTAAATATTAGGAATGAATTAAAACTCAAAAGAAATGGTACAGTATAGCGTAAATGATTATTGCAGCACTAATCAAATCAAATATTTTAATATTCTTGCCGAAGCGCTAGTTATGTAACAAAAATTTTGACTTTGAAAATACTAAATATAACGCCGCACTATACGCATTTGCAACATTTCCGGTTGTTTGCTTTTTTATTTAATTTTTTAATTTGTTTCATACTGTATTATTCAGCAAATCATAGTAAAATGACAGATTAAGTTTATACGTTGTAACAACTCTTTTTGTTATTACAGTACTTTTTGTCTGTCGTTGCATGGAATTATTTTTCAAGGCTGTTTTTATGCTAGCGTAAGACGAGCCAAACGGTTCCAAATCACTCAGGATGTTTAATGGATGAAGCATTTGTAACTAAGACAATAGACTTGAGTTAGATTCTTTTTCGAGTTAAGCCAAAGACTTTCCAGTTGGTCGTCAAATTTTTCTTGATGAGTTCAAATATCTCAGCAGCAAGAAATTGGGCTCTAACTCCCAAGGGGTAGCTTCCTCTATCAGTACCTGGTTTTGCAGATTTACTACAGTATAATATTTTCTAACTGCCAGTCTCTTAAATGATTTTAAAATTAATTTTCGTTTGGTATTTATTGAAATAAAACATTGCTTTGGCAGGAAATTTCAGAAGCCTTCCAGATCATCAAAGAGTGCTACACTAGCGCCATCAAGCAGAAAAAAAAAAACAAGAGATGCAAACTATTTATGCTTGAAGTTCCAATATTAGTTTTTGACATGTATAAAATGAGCAGAATTCGTTTGGATACTACAGGAAGAAACAATGAAGTAAAAATCAATGGAAGAAAACTTCTGACATGTACAGTAAAACAATTTCCTGAAGGAAAATTCAGTAAGTTTCTGAAGCTCTGAAAAAATACCTTTTGACTCATTGCTGCTCTTTTGCTAAGTTTCATTGCTGAAAGTTTTTGTGCTATTTATAATTGTAAATATTTTGGATTTAATTGATTTTTTTAATTCTTCTTTGTAATCGTGACGTCCTGTAACATCGTTACAAGCAATATTGCAAATTGCGTTATCAGCAAAAGCTAAAATTTTGTGGTATTTGGACAGTGAGGCAAAAATTGCACTAGACTAACCAATCGTACAGGCTGATTTTAGTCCTAAGCTAACGCAAAGTGACGTAATAAAAGCGTGTAGTAAATCTCATTATGGATTCCGTATTACTGCATAATTCTTCTCTGCACTTTGCTAGTTTTTATTTGTTTTAATCTTGGACAATCATATCAACCAGTGATAGGCACCGCAAATTTACAGTCTATTCCGCAAACCCCAGTTTCCGCAAAATAGCAACGGGTGGTTCGCAACCGCAAATCCGAAAATTTGTGGTCCTTTGCGATAGATTTGGCGCTTCCGCAACAGCAATTGACTCTTTACTGTCGCAAACTTAAACTGCAAACTTTGCTGTTATTTTGTCCTGGTTTGATCAATAGAGGAGACCTATAGCAGTTACAATGCTTCATATTTCCCACGTTCGGTACAGATCTGCAATAAACACCAGCAAATTTTTTTTTCAATTTATTTAAAACTTTGTTTTTGTGAGCTATAAATAATATTTACGTGAGCAGCATGGCCGAGTGGAAATGCACGCAGGTTTGTTTTAATAAAACTAAAGTTGGAATTCGGCTGCCACTCTATTGGCTGGGGTGGAGACTTGGAAGAGCACCTCCTCACCAGCTAATTGCTCTCGTCGCTCGTTCTAACTTTTGATTAGAGTATGTTCATTGAGTTGAAAATCCTTCAAAGTTAATTTACATGCTTGTGCTTGTCATATAGGACAAACAGAGATGCACAAATCTTTGTTGAGTCGCGTTACGTAAAAACTTTAATCGCACGAAGTCGTGTTTTCGCGTTCTTGAAAATGATATTTTACGGGCTTATAGGCTACTATTTACTGCTTGAGTGATGGAATAGGGGGAGGGCGGATCGTTGTGGATGTCCCTTCCTGCTCCTTCATCACGCATGACGATTTGCTGATCACGATTAAAATAACTTGGTTCAAACGTGATGATTGCTGTTAACGTTTCTTTTTTTCCTACTGTGGTGGTGCACATATTTTTTAAGTTAAATTATTTTGAAAGGTGTTCATATAGAGGCAAACTTTTGCCAAGACAAAAATGTTCTAGGTGTAAGAAGAGCAGGCCAAAACTTAGGCTTCTTTGTATATTTTATTTCCGTTGCAATACAGTTCTGATTAATGGTTACATAAAATTCTAATGCTTGAACTTCTAAGCGAGCTTTAAATAAAAGCGGTCCTTTAAAAGCTTTTAAGTTGCATACAATATACAGTAACTACGGTCAGATTTTGATTATAATTAAAATCTTGCTATTAATTTAAATTTTATATATAATAAATAAATATAATGAATGCTGGAGTATATAATGAATGGAGTTTATAATGAATATATAATGAATGGAGTTTGAATTTAACCGATTCAAAAAAGTGCTCAACAGCGTAGGCCAGAGCGGTTATCACAATATAACACAGAACACGTCAAAAATTAAAATTAAAAATTTAAAACCCAACAGTCTGTTTCACCCGTAATCGGGATTATCAGGGGTATCTTATCAAATAGATCATCAAGGGTATCTTATTCAAATATTATTCAACTAGAATAAGATACCCCTGATGATCCCGATTACGGGTGAAACAGACTGTAGGGTATTAAATTTTTAAATTTTTAATTTTAATTTTTGACGTGTTCTGTGTTATGTTGAAAATTCTATAAATCTTTTTGGCGCTGAGCAGTCTGCCCTTAAGGGTAATTGCAAAAATAGAAAATTTTTGTTTTAAGTCTTCGTTATCGCTATGTAACGCTAAATTGAGAAAATAATAACCTTGATAGGTCACAATAGGCTTCGGTAATCAGAAAAATTGACCATGGATGGGAATCAAACTCAGTATACAAGCAACAAACTGAGACATACACTGGCTTGGAAGTGGCAGCAATTCTTCAACGCAGGACAGGTGTTAGACCACTAATTTTTTCCTGATTAAGGAAGACTGATGCAGCTTGTGGTTTTCTATTTCTGCCATGATATGCAAGCTACTGAGATCGCATTATTGTATTACTGCCGCTTGACTGGCTGCTCTGAAATTTGAACTGCCCCTATACGGTTTCGATGCTCCTTGTGCGAGTGACAAGCGCGTGAGTTTGATGACCTGCATTCCAATCGACAGTTGATTAAAACCGATTTAAAACTCAGTCTTACTTAGATGCAAAATTGACATGAAAGGTAGTAACACTCCTTGCAGCTTACGTTAAGAAAATGATGGGTGGCTGTTTGTTATCTCTGTGTGGCCACGACGTGACACGCTCACCAAGAAGTTCTTTGCCGATTCTTCTTCCATTATTCTGTTTTATTGAGTGTGTTTATGACTGGGTTTTGTTTATCTGTTTACAGTATTTTTGAATTGAATAAAATTATATACAGTATAGTTTGAAATATTTTAATCGCAACCGTCTGCCCTAAAGAGTTCTTTGGCAGTTGTATTTCGTAAACAATTGTGATAACAAGTACAGTACAAGTGCCTGTAACTTTTTAATCTATAATGCCAGAATATTTAGGTTGGTCCTTTACCCACCAAATGATAAAATCAAAGCTTACTTTCTTCTGCCATAATTTAGCAATCTTTTATTTCAAATTTGTAAAACTTTACCGTTAGTGGCAAAGCACCAATATTACCATAATGCCGTAAATCTTAAGATTATGATTATAAACTATTATTGAAGTAAGATTTTTGATGAAGGTACCAATAATGTCTGATGAGCATTGGTTTTGTTTTTTGTTTGTTGATTTTGTTTTGTATAACTTTATTTCTTCTCTTTTTTCTCTTTCGCTCGGGATAGTCTTATTTCTTTCAGGCGCTACAACTACCATCAGTATGCCTTTGTGAGCTACTAACCACTTATTTCAATATTGAAGTTATATGTATTTTGCGACCAGTATTTTGCAAGTTTAGTTGATAACAACAAATTCAAGATCGGTTCGTTCAATTGGAGAGCTTGTGAAGCTGAAGCGGGCTTTAAACCAAGACCTTATGATATTCATGTAAGGTTAACCTTTTCAGCCTCTTGGCTATCGAAAATTCGTTGTAACATGTTGTTAAACACAAAGTTGAAAACACATAATACTTTTTTCAACTTAAGCGTTTACTATGCACAGGACAAAGTACTTTGCATATAATGCATGAATATATACTTACGCCAGAGGTCGGCAAACTTTTTTACAATGTGACCGGTTAAAAATGGAACACTTTTCGCGGACCGAATTTCCAAAACACAAATGTTTAGCAATGAAAATGTAAGGCTGCTGCAATGGGAAACATCAGTAAATTCAAATGTTCGCTGTTGATTGATGGTATACTTGCATTGTTGCGGTAGCAAAGCTGAATCATTGTAGTATTTCCTTTAAACAGTACCTTTAACCCTTGAGCGCCCAGAGGCACCTCTAGGTGCCAGCAAATAAAACAGCTGTTACAACACAATTGAGAAAAAGTTTTCAAATTTTTTACAACATAACCACTCTATAAGGTTTATATTTTAGATACAACTAGGTTAGATCAATTTGAATTGCTTATTGTTAGAGCTTAGAGCTCGTGAAGTCAGCGATTTTTCAGTTTGAGCTAAAGAAGCATAGTGGTATTTTCTAAATGGATAGACTACAAAGTACAAGGTAAGTAACTGCAACAAATATACTTTATGAGACTATTGAATAGTTATATTTAGACATCCTAATTCAAGTTTTCATGAATATGTAATGTAATTAGCAGAAATAAGCTTCCAACTTAAAATTGCACCTGTAGGTGCCTCTGGGCACTAGAACACTCGAACTAGCAAAATCCGCGCCAAATGGTAAATTAGAAAATAACTACAGCACGAGTTAAATATGCCTTTTTCTTCTATTATTTAGATACCTAAATTTGCCAAATGTTGTCGAGAAGTAAAATAGCTCAGCGTATCTTTTACAAATTTTAATTTTGGCTGTTGGGGTTCGATTCTCAGGAAGGTACCGTTTTTTAGAATGAATTAAAGGTGCATTTTAGTTAATTCAAGCTTTTATTCTCTTTTTTTTTTCAAGCAACGCTATTGAAGAAAGATAATGTTAACCACTTTTGCATTGCAAGCGTATTCAATGATTTTAGATTTTACATCCAAAAGCGCTGATATTGTATCAGGTATTTACAGTATATTTTCTTATACCTATTTACATGAGAGTTTTCTATTTTAGTGTTCCGCTGGAGAAAGTTTTGGAAATATTAGAAACAGTGGATGATGAAGACAATTTTTCTGATGAAGATGGCGATATCCCCAGAGCAGCTGACATTTCATCCATTATTCTTTTCCCACCTAAAGATGGGGATATAACAGATGAGGATTCTGACGATAATGATGAGGCAAATCTCAACCATCTTACTCCAGCGCTACTTATTGCTGATGTAGAAGTGGTTCACACAGATAGAGCTAATGAAGCAACTGCGTCTGTACGTCCAAATAAAATTACTCTAGTTACTACCGGTAATAAAAAAAGAAAACTGAGACAGTGGCAATCATCCAAAGAATTTTCTAAAGATGTCCCAGAACCAGTTGAAAAGGAAATTATCGTCGAGCGCAGTTGGTCTGCAGTCGAAACTTGGGAATCTGTATTTTCGAATGACATCTTTACCTTGTTAGTGGAAATGTCTAACAATTACGCTTTGCAAAGAAATCACCATCTGAATGTTACCCTAGAGGAAATGAAGGTATATGTGGCAATCTTATTGCTGACTGGATATATGACCCCGAAAAACATAAGGATGTACTGGGAAATAAAGCAAGATGTTCATAATCAAGCGGTTGCTGATGCTATGAGACGAAATCGTTTTTTGGAAATTCACCAATATTTGCACACTTGCGATAATTTACATCTTTTACCAAATGACAAATTTGCCAAACTTGAATCATATTTCAGTCGACTAAATAAATCTTTTCTTAAAAATTTCGAAAAAGTTTTTTCTACAGAAATAGCAATTGACGAAACGATGGTGCCGTATTACGGAAGACACAGTTGTAAACAGCATATTCATGGAAAGCCTATCAGGTTCGGCTATAAACTGTGGTCAGCTTGCACTCGTGCTGGATATTTGGTACAATTTATTCCATACCAAGGGAGCAAAGCTGCTCAAGTTCCTGATCAACCAAACTACGGACTCGGTGCTGCTGTTGTTTTGCAACTTCTATCAACTTTCCCCCAAGAAAAACCCTACAACTTGTTTTTTGATAATTTCTTTACAGGCTTACCGCTACTGGATAGACTTACGGAATTAGGTCACTTTGGGACAGGCACAGTACGGGAGAACCGTACAGAAAAATGCCCACTGGATGAACAAAAGGCAATGAAAAAAATGGGGCGTGGAGCAATGTGCATGAGAGTGACATCGGATATCGCAATTGTGAGATGGAACGACAATAGCATTGTGACATTAGCGTCGAATGCGTATGGAATTGATCCACAGACGTCAGTTATTCGCGTGGCTTCTGTGAATAAAAAGCGCATGAAGATATCTGTACAAAGTCCAAATGTTGTGACAAAGTACAACACGTTTATGGGAGGAGTGGATAGATTTGACCAAAATGTTGAGAGTGAAAGAATCGCATTCAGGGGGAAAAAATGGTGGTATCCACTGTTTGCATTTGGTGTTGATGCTGCTTGTCAAAATGCATGGAAATTATATCAAGCTATAAATCAAGAAACAACTTCTTACTGTGGATTTCGCCGCAGCATTGTTCAAGCTTATCTTGGAAAGTATAAGACGCCCCCTAAGAGGTTAACGGCTTGTGGATCAGCTTCAAGTTCACGTGTACATGACTTCGTCCGAACCGATAATTGTGTCAACGAGCATGTCAAAGAACAATGCAGTCATGCCCATTGTGCCCACTGCCAAAAGAGGACGAGGATACAATGCAAAAAGTGTCAAGTTCCTCTTCACGTAAAGTGTTGGTATGCATTTCACAATAAGTGAAAGAATGCAGTGTGTTACGTCATATCAACAAATATGCGTAACCGCAAATGAACTATTAGTCTGAAGATACTGACATTCCATGAACAATCCCTAACCGCAAGACTTTTATTTCGACCGAGAATGACGTTTTCATACTCTGTGTGCCCAGAGGCACCTATAGGTGCCGGCCTTTTATTTTTGAAACCGATTAAAACTTTAATAAAATTTTTTCAACCATGTGTTCAGTACTGTCTCAAAGGTAAAAAATATAAGTGAGAGTAAATTTGCTCGAAAAACGAAGACATGGGATTTGGAGGGTTAAACTAAGTAGTTCCTTTAAACTGTAGTAGTTCCTTCAAAACTATTTCATCACAAGATGATACACATAATCACATATATTTCAAAGTATTTAACCAGGAAAAGTATACGGACTGGTAGCGAACTCTCCGCGTACCAGGAACGGTCCGTACAAAAATTGGCATCTATAATAAATATCTATAAATTGATAATCTGTACTATAACAAAGTACAAAAATTGGCATCAGAACATTTCTAGTTATACAGATAGACAACTTCCCTAGACAACTTCCCTGTTGCTGTATTTCAACCAATGCCAATTATTGCCACTTCGTTCTGTTACCATTAGCAGTACATTGAGCGATAAAACAAAGTTGTCTTCTCAAGTTGTTACGCGTTGAGCAAATAGAGATAGATCGTGAATCCTTCAACACCGCGAGTGATTTGGTTAGATTTTACCGTTGTGTGGACAATTAAACATGTCATCTCCAACCTGTTATACTGTAGAGAACCGTTTTTCAAATTCGCCCGAATTCAAAAAAAAATTTTTAAGTTACTTTATTAAAAGCACTGGAAAAGAATACCAAAAAAGTTGTATTGTAAAAGATTCAATTCAGATGAATTAATTGATAGGAATAAACAGTAAACAAAAAGTTAACGTTTAACACAAGCCTACATTAGTTGGCAATGGCTTTTCCGGAGTAGGGGTAGAAGACCAAAGTCCCTTTCTTCTGACTTAATCAGTTTAGAAAACTTAAATCAAAGTTTTTGTGTAAGTTTTACAACTATAAAAATCACAGTAAAAAATTAAAAGCACAAGATTCTGTTTTGTCCAAAGGACTCATCGGGTTCTACAGTAAACTTAGATAAAGAGAATCAGGTGCAACTGCATTCTTTTTCAAATAGAACGTGTAAGTTTTAAAACAAGTTTGGCCTTGAATGTTTAGCAGGTTAAAGGTGTAAAGGGTGAACAAAGTATTCTTTAAAATAGCTTCTGCAGCTTTTAAACCTTTTAGTAATTTAATCCTCCCAGATGCCTCTGAAAACGTGTAAAATGCATACAAATAGAGTTAAACTAGATAATATTTTTCGAAAAATTACAAAAACCGCACAAAAATTTCGTTTTTTTAGTTCAAGCTCTCTTTCATCCTGAGCAAACTTCTCGTTACAACTGATATGGAAAAGCAGCAAAATACAGCATAACATTGCCAAATTTTGGGCTTAAAACGTATTTTTTTTCTTTAATGTAAGTTTGAATTTTTGCTTTTTTTGACCTTTCAGATGTCATAGTTTTTTGATTTGTTGCTGAGATATGAATTGGTTACACCGGTAAACACCAAGCCAGATGTTTCTAAAACAAATATTTTTGTAATACAGTCGTGGTAGAAAGGTACTTTTCAAATGCCATAGCGAAACTATTAATTATATAGGTTGCAACACCACAGGACTGAGTAATTAAATTGCTGATCTATTAATTGATAACAATTATCAAACGTTTTTGGGCGTCTCACATTGCGCCTTTATTAGAATATTTTTGTAGTGGTGGATAAGGAATTACATAATGCACCATCATCAAATTACGGCCCTATATTTCAAAAATCGTGATAATAATGTTTCACCCAGCAAAAATAAGTTTGGGTTACCCTATTTTTTTAATAAAAATAAGTACAAGCATTGGATTCCAATTCCAATGGTTATAAGATCACTTCTCTACAAATTTAATAAGCACGCAAATACACCAGCTGTGGTCTAGCACGTTTGCTAAAAGTTGTCAAAGGTGTTGCTTTAAACTTTGTGTTCTTCTTATGCAGTATTTGAAACAGCATCAAAGAGATAAAATTAAAGTACTGTATATGGTCTGGCATTAAATAATTAAAATATTTGATTAAAGCGTCAAAGTTGAAATACTTGGTTTTGCTGCTTTGCCTATTGGCGCATTTCCGAGGTAAGTAAACAAAACGTTAAAAAAGCGCTTTGCATTATTCTAGTACGTTATTGCATAAATGTTTATAAAGAAGAAGTTGGGGAGAAACCTGCAGCCAGGGGAAGTTACATAGCTGATTTTGGAACATAAAATTTTTCACTACTGCGAGGTAGCACTTTCCTCGCATGCCTGCTTTCTCGGTAGGCAAGTGTTTCATCAGCATCTGAATTCATTTCTTTAATCAGCATCTGAATTCATTCATGGGCTAGAGTTTTAAAACAAGTATAATAAACATTGATATCAATAATTGAAATGAAATAATCAAATAATTAAATAATATAATAATTAAATAATATTATTTAATTATTTAATTATTTCATAATTTAAATGAATTAAAGCGTTTACGCCATATTTTTTGCAACAATGGATATCCTGATTGGTTTATTAATAACACCATAAAAAAGTTTGAAAAACGACAAAACAACCCTCCCGGATAAATATGAACCCGATTTTCTTTTCACTATTGAAATACCGTTTTTTGGAAAAGCATCACGAGTGTTTGCGAAAAGACTAACTGCTCTTGTTAAAAAGAAATTTAATGTTGATATCAATGTTTATTATACATGTTTTGAAACTGGATCGTATTTTCAACTTAAGTGTTCTACTCCGTTTCCTTTCTTGTCTAATGTCGTGTACAAATTTTCTAGTTCGCGTAATGCGAATATTTCATACATCGGTATGACTACGCGACATCTTGGCGCTAGGATTCAGGAACATCTACAACACAAAACCACTAAATCAGCAATTTGTGATCACTTTGAAATATGTCAAAACTGCAAGCTATATAATGCAGATTTCAATGGTTTTAAAGTTTTACGCATTTGTAATTCAGAATATGCCACAAAGATACAAGAAGCTTTGCTCATAAAAAAACACAACCCACAACTCAATAGACAGCTCGACGCTAATGGTTCATCTTTCTTACTAAATGTTTATTAGGTTAGCATGTAATATTATGTTTTTTTGTTTGTGAGTGTTATTTTTTTTTTCTCTGGAGTATATGAGATACTATCTTCATGTCATTGCATAACTTCTACAATTGTTACGTTAAAATTGCGTACTTGTTGCGTTAAGGTAAACTATATTGTTAAGTTGCTCATTTGCTAGTTTGTCTTTAAACTGATAGGATGTGATTATTTTGCTCTGAAGAGGACCAAAAGAATGGTGGAAAACGTTTAGCGTGTAATAAACAATGATATCTGCTTCAAAAATTTTGTCTGTAGCTGCAATATGGCTGATCAATAATTTTTAATAAACGAATCATTGGAATTTCGGCTTCATGGTGGGAAACATGTGCTTTTGATAGTATTATCATCAGGTCTAGAAAGAGTTTCTGGCAGCCAACTTCGAGAATTTACAGAACTAGTAATAGTATATTGCTAGTAGATTTATTATTGTTCATGTTTTATACAGCTTATACAGAGTAGATTGCACTAAACTCTGTATCTTACACAGCAAAACACAACAAATATGGTTTTAGTGAGCTGCTGTAACTATAGTTAAGTTAGGACCAGAGTTTAATAGATTTCAATAACTAGGCCTAAAGCATATAGTCTACACCGTCATTCTTTAGGAAAGTAAAATTGCAGGCTGAGTTTCACTCTGTTTTACACAGCCAGCCAAAATGGATACTGTAGGTCTAACGGAAACGGTGTTTCTGATGTAGTTTCCCAGCAAAGAAACGTGATTAATTTTCACCACTATTAATTCTGAAAAACACGCGCAAAAACATAAATTTAAACAGTTTTAGAGGTTGTTGTGAAGTTTTTTTTGAAAGACCAAAAGTTGATGTTCAATTTTGCAATGACTCATTAGTAACAAAGATTTCACATGGCACCATCTAGCGGCACAAAGTAAAACATATACTGTAACGTCGCTTATGTTTTCTTGTTTATACCTGGTTTCGAACACTCTCTTTACTGCATTTAGCTTTTCGTGTATATTTGGCTGCTAAGAATTTCCAATGATGTAATGCTACACAACCCACGTGATGACATCGATCAAGCGATTTATCGCGCCTTTTCTACTGCATGCAAATTATCTGTTGCGCGACTATTTGAAACTGTTTTCTTGAATTTTCGCGCTATAACTGCTTTGTTGAGAGTCATTCAATTTTGGTTGTAGTCGAGAAGGGACATTAAAAAATTTACACTCAGAATTACCAAGAATCTTTAAATTTGAAATCGTTAGGAATAGGATTGTTTTAGAAATTAGCAAGTTTATTTAGATATTTACAATTGCAGTCCTTCCTCGACACCTCAAGCTTGTTCTGGGTGGGTCCGATCTTACTTGTATCTGGACTTTTGTCTCCTGAGCTGTTTCTCAAGTTTAAGAATAATTATTTTTGCTGGACTATTGTCCTTCTCGTCAAGTAGTTTCTGTACTGTTTTCTGGGGGCCCACTTTAGAGACTGCGTTCTTTGAAGACATCGATTGGAGTTACAGCTTACGGTCTGCCTGAAGACAAAACCATCGGTGAGTTTGGTTATTTATTGCAATTATTCTGATCAGTATTCCAGTATTCTCAGTCTGATTCTCTATTCGTAATTATACCGTAATTGTTACTTTCTATATGGATATTTGACGCACTGTATGCGTTCAAATTGTGTGAGTTATTTGGTGCAGCGCAGTAATATTTACGTTCGTTTTTGATCCGAATTTGCTAATTGGCGTACTTTTCTACAGGAACCATTGACAACATATCAAGACAAGTTAACGCGTGTAGAGATGTGAGATACGGCAGACAGAAGAGATTTCGCGTCGTCTACAAATACCAAATCCTGAGCAAAAAAGGGCTCTGTGCCACCCCAAAATCTTAATTTTTTTTCTCAAACTTTGTATTTTTGATTTTCTTTGAAAACCTTCTATTTTGGAAAAGGTAGAAAAAAATCCGAAGAGGTCGGAGCAACTGCAACACGCCACTGTAGAGTATCATAACACAAAACTAGTCACATGTAAATATTAAAATTCAAAACTTTTATATAATTGTGCTGTAGGATATTTCACCCCTAATTGGAATCATTAAGGTTTGTCCAATCCAGTTACAAAATTTGTTCAATCCGCTAAATGAGCTTCAGCCCCCTTTAGCTAAGTCGCTTAAAAATTTTTAACCCAAAAATGCGAGGTATTAAACGTGTTTTGAACTTGACATGTAAGTAAAGAAGGATGAGGTTACTAGACATTGGGAAATTCAATTCTTCAACTGGCTTGCAAATCTAAGAAATTGACCTTCAAACGTTAAACTCTTGATCTGACAGGAGTTAAAAAGACGTTTTTTTTGAAAATTACAAAAATAACCTTAACGGCTGGGGGTTCTACCTCCGTCTGTGATACGCTTGAGTCGCCCAAGTTTGCTCAGCACGCTGCCCCGTTGAATTATTTTTTAAACAAAAAGATTTAACTTGGTTTCAAGGAGCTACCCTTCAGCCCTTCTTTAGCAAACCCTTGGTTGTGAACCTGGTTCAATCTAGTTGCACAAATTACGTGTGATAAAGTTTGTAGGGTTTTAAATTTTTAACTTTTATTTTTACATGTGGCAAGTACCGCGTTACGTTTTGAAATCAGCCATCGCTATTAAACACTTTTTAGAATGAGTTGAATTTAAGCTCGACTCATCGGTTCGCAAAGCTAACAGTGTACCTGATTTTTATCTGAATTGTTATAGGTTTGATTTGCTTACTATATCTTTGAGATTATTTTGATCTCTTCATTTTACGTGCAAAAAAAGGTGTAAAATGTCCCCCGAATTACCTCCTAAACCGGAGGTAATGGAAACCCCTACTTTATTTGGCTTGTGAATTAACGCTCACCAACTTTTTCAGAAAAAATTGATTTCAAATGTGAATGACGTCATCATAGCACGGTTAAGTGACCTTCTAAACAGTCCGAATTTTGTTCTCAAGTTTTTTAAATCTAAATCATAAAGCGAATGTATTGATTGCAAAATTAGTTAATATCTTGATATTTTGACCAGCTGCCACTTGAAAGGGTTTCCGAACCCGGTGAGGTTTTGTTTTCTGAGTGGTTTTTATTTTCTCAACATGCTCCGTTGGGCTAAAGTTAGTTATCGGGCTGGTTGCGCCACCCAATTGACCACCTACGTAACCGTGCCTGGCCACGCACTGGTCACTGACCCCCCTCTTCTCTTTATCAATTATTCAAACAATTACTCCAATCGTTAGTTTTAACTTACATCATATGGGTCTGCATGTGTTCGTTGAAAAGTGTGGTTGATTAGGCCTACATTGTGCAATGTGCATACTTCAACTTGTGTGGCAAGTGTAGCAACCATACAAATAAAAATTGCTTTTTTTTGTCCTCAATATCCTCTTCATGTTTTGACGTCAGACGTTGTGTAACTGCTTCCTTTTCCTGACTCTACGTGTTATAACTGTGTTACTATGCATTCTCTGTTGTTGTGGTAGTCAGAAATAAAAAATGAATGAATGAATACGATTAACAATTAAACACGCGACTAAGTAGCAAAAACGAATTATGTCATCGTGTTTATTTATACAGGGGCCAAAAACTGTCCAAATTTTGGTGAAATAGATTTGCGGCAAGCCTCAAAATTGGAAACTTTTTGGCCCCCCGCATATAAAATAAATTAAAAAATTAGATTAATTTGCTCAAGATGGGAGCTTTCAACACCCTAGTTTAACATTGTTTCTCCCACATTAGCAACTTGTTTTCAACTACTGTGAAAAAATTTTTATTCCAAAAACATGCCACTAAAATAAACAAACAAAAACAACTATAGTAATTTCAATTGTTGTCACCAAGAATATAAATTAAATCAAGTTCATTAGTTCAACTGGTGGGGCAGAAAACTTTTTTGCCAACGTTTCGATAGGCTATGCCCATGGCATGTACTATCTATCTTCGTCAGGGCTAGAATGAAAGCTTAAAAACAAGCATAAGATAGATGCGAAAATTACGTCACAAATGAATTATAAGTTAACACAAAACTTATAACAAATTGGAAGCAAAAAACTGACAAACTGGCGAAGCGTGAAAACAATAATATTACGTCATGTGGTTTGAAGTAGCGTAGCCAAATAAATGCTAGGAAATTTGTCATTTTGCTTACCATTCATAGTGTTAGGGATTTGGTTAATAAAATACGACTCGATAAACCGACGTTTTGTGAAGTCAAGTTCGAAATCTAGAATTTTAGCGTAGGCCCAATCCATGGAATGTTCGTTGTCAAAAACATGCTTAGTTTGTGCTGACTTGTCGAATCGTAGATGCCAAATCTCTGCTAAGTGCTCTTTTTTGCTGATGGAAAAACTGCGTTTTATTTCGCCAATGTATGAGAAGTCACAGTCATGGCAAGGAATTTGATATACTGCTCCTTGTCGCATATTAGGGTCCACTGAGTCTTTGAAATTAGCGAGTTTCTTGCCTATGGTGTTGCACGGTTTTAATACGGTTTTTACATTATGGTTAGACAAACAACGCCGTATTTTTTCTGTCAGTCCGGGGTAGTATGGTAATATGGCAAAGCCTTTGAATTGTTGTTCAGTGCGGTTTGAAGGTTTCTTGTTGAGGGTCATGTTCGGGTACAAGCTCAATTTTAAATTGTCTTTTACGTGCTTGATTTCATCTTGACGGTTTTTCGTGGTAGAGCAAAGAGCATTGGCTCGGTCAATTAGTGATCGTACAACGGAATGTTTTTATTCCAAAGGATGGTCAGATCGAAAATTTAAATATCGGTTGCTGTTGGTTGGTTTTCGGTAGACTGATGTGGAGAAATGACCATGTTTATTTCGTCTGACCAATGTGTCTAAAAAAGGAAGTGTGTGGTCGGCTTCTTTTTCGATGGTAAATTTGATTGAGTTTTCAATCGTGTTCAAATGATCAAAAAAATCTTCAACCGAGTTTTTGTGGATTATGACGAAGGTGTCATCTACATAGCGTTTCCAGATTTTTGGTGGCGAGTGGAATGTCGACAGGGCTCTTTTTTCAACATCTTCCATGAGGAGGTTGGCGACCACTATGGAAACGGGTGAGCCCATTGCCGTGCCAAAAATTGGTGTGTAGTGTTTTCCTCGAAAGGTTAAGTTGGTAGCATTTAAGCAAATTTGAAGGCTTTTGCAAATATCCTCCACTGACCAAAGAGTGATTTCTTCCAAATTGTCCAAAGCTTCTAACCGGCTTTTTGTGATTTCGACGGCCAATCCTGTGGGTATTTTTGTGAAAAAGGAGACAACATCAAAAGACACCATTTGCTCATCATCGTTAATGGTAATAGATGTGATAAATTTTGCGAAGTCTTTCGAATTTCGAACATAGGGGTCGCTTTTTCCTGTCAACTCATACAACGAACATTCCATGGATTGGGCCAACGCTAAAATTCTAGATTTCGAACTTGACTTCACAAAACGTCGGTTTATCGAGTCGTATTTTAATAACCAAATCCCTAACACTATGAATGGTAAGCAAAATGACAAATTTCCTAGCATTTATTTGGCTACGCTACTTCAAACCACATGACGTAATATTATTGTTTTCACGCTTCGCCAGTTTGTCAGTTTTTCGCTTCCAATTTGTTATAAGTTTTGTGTTAACTTATAATTCATTTGTGACGTAATTTTCGCATCTATCTTATGCTTGTTTTTAAGCTTTCATTCTAGCCCTGACGAAGATAGATAGTACATGCCATGAGCATAGCCTATCGAAACGTTGGCAAAAAAGTTTTCTGCCCCACCAGTTGAACTAATGAACTTGATTTAACTATAGTAATTGCTTAAGAGTATTCAGCATAAGCAGTGGTGCCTCCCCAGTCTTTCAAATTAACTCGTAACCGGTAAGGTCTTAAATTTATGATTTCGTGTTACGCTTGTAAGCCTAAAAACCAAAAACTGATTGGTGATCGAAGATTTATTGTCAATAATAAAGCTGAGTTGTAATTTGGGCGGGATTCGGGCTTACCTCAAACCTGCTCCGTGTTTGTGTTTTAGTTTGCTGTAAAATCATAATCAAAATAACTTTGACATACTCAACGAAGACTTCATTCACGCATCAATACGGTTATTAGTATATAACAATCTTTTTGTGTCACGATTTAGAAGTTGTACTGTTTTGTCACATCACACATGTTATTTAAAGGAAAAAGGAAGTTAACTTTAAATATTTCAAACCTAATTGAGCCTTTCTGCTTTTTTTGAGCCGGGTTTGGATTCAAATCATTTTTCGGGTTTGGATAAATGGATTTTCGGTTTCGGTCCTAAGTTAGTTGGGCTATTTTCTGTGGCAAGCAAGTGGGCGTCGCAGAGTTTCAATCACTGGTGTTTCAAAATTCAACGAAGTAGACACTAATTTATATGGAAACACAGCCGGCAAAGATGGTGGAACCTTTTTCCACGCAGCCGGCAAGAATTGGTGGAACCTCCTTCACGCTAATTGCGTTGGAAAAAGTTTGATTTTTTTTTTATTTTTGGGCCAACATAAGCAATTCTATTTGCTATTAGGAGGTCAAATGACATAACTTTAATACAACTGAAAGTAAAAACTCAACGTAATACTTGATTGAGCTTTAGATTTGAACTCTTGGGCATTGAAATCGAAAAAATCCGCCGAATTGAAACATGTACTTATGTTATCAACTTTGCAACTAATAATGGGAGTTGCTAAGGACGGCCGAAACAAAAAATCGGCCTTTTGCAAATTTTGCGATTACTTGAAAGGGCGGAAGTGACATTGTAGACCAACGAACGTTATTTTATACCTGCAAAACAGGGAGCCGGTGTTAGACTTACACTGCGTTTGCGTATGTTTTGGACGCCTGCAGAGTAAATACAACAACACTGTTTGCTTTGAATCACAAACAGGATCCAAAAAAATTGAATACACACAACTTCATCAAGATATTGTTAGAGAAATAACTAATTAGGCAAAACATAACAAAGAGATCATTGACTGGCCTAACTATGGCTTTGCGAAATGTTATCAAAGCAGCGCTGCAATGGATGGATGCTGAGGAAACTGTTGGACCAAAAATCACCGAGGCATGCCAATCTTCAACTTCCCCTATTCACCAAAATCCGAAACCAGAATACGGTGCTATGTTGCGTGTCAAATGCTCATGGTCCTGGCTACAAAAAAAGCAAAGCCAACATACCAGCTTCCAAAAGTCGATGCAAAAATGTGGAAGGCCTGTCTGCTGCAATTATATTTTGCAAATCGGATCAGAATGCCGCTAGCTACTGCAAGGTGCCCAATTTTACAAAATAGTAACATTTTGTTGTTTTCGAAGTTATGTTATTTCTTGCTCATGCAGTTTATTCTGTTATAGCTCAAATCAAAAACTGAGAATATTGTCATAAAATCACTACTGCAAAAAAATTGACTTGACCTTTTTATAAATTTTTAAATATCCTCGTTTTGGTGGTAACCACTAAGGCAAATGCAAAAGTAAAATGCTAGCTCACGCATGACGGCGTATCTGTTAATTGCTGGATTGGCGTCAAAACAATCGCAGCACATTTTTGTAAATAAAATTTGCGCTGTGTAAAGAATAAAATTGGTGGTAAATATTTTTTGAAATGCTAAATATTATTTGCTGTTTTATGTTAGTATTTCGTATTCTTTATTTGGCTAATTTTGAAACAAAGCTATGTATTTTTTATGCAGGTACTGTTTTTCATTATATCTTATTGCTCTATGCTTTTTACAATCGATATATTTATTGTTGAGTACTTTG
>CAWYPQ010000502.1:0-12631 GCA_963965965.1 Trididemnum nubilum
GCAGTAAATATTAATCCACTCTTTTTTTTTCTAAGAAGTTTTTGTTTTTTCATAAAAATAACTAGTTGTAGGAGTACATGTACGACCAGGAGACCTAGCCCCCCCTCAATTCAAATTCAATAATTTTTTCAATGAGTATTTCTCCTAGTTTGTTTTTTTTTTCAAAAGTATTTTTTCGCGTATACTTGG
Source organism: Trididemnum nubilum (assembly GCA_963965965.1). NCBI lineage: Eukaryota > Metazoa > Chordata > Ascidiacea > Aplousobranchia > Didemnidae > Trididemnum > Trididemnum nubilum. The sequence goes on from CAWYPQ010000502.1 coordinate 190, forward strand.
CGAGGTGCATGGAGGTAGATTGTTATTTAAAACTGATACAATAAATGGTTACAAATACTAACCATGTTATTGCCCTGGTAGGATTTACATTGCACGGGGCCCTTGGCACTTTGGACGTTTTTGTAAGATCTTTCTGCCAAATATAGATGAAGACCAAAAAATCTCTCACCATCTGAGCGCGGGGCCCGTCGCTGGTACTGGGCCATGTTATTGTAAACCCTGCCTGGTTATTGCATTACGTTCATAAAATGTTATATGGGGGCCTGAGGTAGCAACTTGTAGGACAAAAGCTCTCAGTTTGTCCCGGGTTATGCATTTAAATTGGTTGGCAAAAAGTGAATATGAGGGGCCTCCGGTCATCAATATTGTTGTTAATTTTACTGTTGTAAGCGAAAAATGCTAAAACAAACTGAAACTGAAGAAACATAGGCTTTTTTGTCACATTTTTGTCATTGGTGACATTTCAATTGGGGGGCGGGCCACCTGGACCCCCTGGCTACGTTTATGAGGGGTACTTTGTGCCTTCCCTTTCTCCCATTCTCGTTTGACGTTTTACTAATTCTTTGCGAAATTTCTCGCCACCATCAGTAACTGCTGTAACACAATTGTGATGCGATAATTCATCAAATTACCACGGTGCACATGTTTTCATTTTTGCTTATTCCATATTCATTCAGTGTTTTCTAAACCTTTGGTCGCGACGCACATTTGGGTTTCTATAAGCGTTTTACGGATACAGTATTTGCTCGTTTTGTAGCCCGGGCCCTTATTTTTTTCAATCAAACTTATCATCGGGCTCTTATTTAAACGGGCCTTTATTCAAGCACGGGCGCTTGTTATTTTCAAAGTAAAATTATGAACAAAAAGTATCGTTGAAGGCAAATATTTCACGACATTAATCCTTTTTTCATGTCAATTTTTTCTCTTCAAACGCAAATTATTGACGTCTTAGGAGTAATTCCCTCATATTGATTTATATTGCTAACAAGAAACAACAAATCAAAATTTATATTTATTCAGAAAGTGGTACGTTCTCTACCACTGAAAAAGCAGCTTTTACACCGGGCGGGTATTCAAGCACGGGCCCTTATTTATTTTTATGTTCTGTTCACACGGGCGGCTATTCAAACGGGCCCTTAATCAAGATCGGGCGGTAAAACGAACGTGTCGCGGAATAAAGATGTATTGGCCTACAGAATCGTTAATGTATTTCATTAGCCAATATGACCTGAAACAATACGTGAGAAGTGACGCAACCAAGAAAAGGCTAAGGGGGTTTTAGGCTTCAACCCTCCTCCCCCTTAACCGTGTCACCTAGAATATTTATCCCCCAAATACAAGCAGTTTACAGTTTTGCGTTTTCGTTTAAAAATACTTCGATCAGTTTACAGTTTTGTGTTTTAGTTAAAAAATGTTTTCATCAGTTTAAAATTTTGCGTTTTCGTTTGAACTTTTGCGCACTCGTTTAAAAGTATTTCGATCAGTTTGCAGTTTTGTGTTTTTGTTTAAAGTTTTGCGCACTCGTTTAAAAATATTTCGATCAGTTTGCAGTTTTGTGTTTTTGTTTAAAGTTTTGTGCTCTCGTTTAAAAATATTTGCACTGATAGCGAGTGATATTTGTGTTATGCACTTTCGGGCTTCCCTAATTTTACACGGAAGGTACGGATTTTTATTGAAATTTGCTGCGGCGATGTGTTATGCGCTTTGTAGATTTATTAATAATTCTCGTTTGCCAAAATGATACGAGCACGTTCACAAAAAGCGGAATGGAAAATGTCAAATTAACTTTGCTTATGTTGGAACTCTTTAGCGTATAGCGTAGCTTTTCTCATGCTATATGTTATTCTATCACAAATAAAATTTGCATAATATTGCGTAATCGATGAAGTAATACTAAACCAGGTATGTTCATTTGGGTACTTGCAGTTGCATAGGGCTCAATAATTGGATGTCACGGTAAACTGAAACTTTATTACTTTTAAATAAGAATAAGAGCGTTTTCATTCGGTTCTTCCAAAATCAGTGTGAAATATCTGTCAATTATCCACTGAAATTTATCTTAACTCTCAAAAATACGACAGGCTCATTTGCTAGTGGATATGTCAAATTTTAACCAAAAAAACATTAAATTTATCAAAGACGTATCACTAATTGCATAAATTCGGCATTAGCGAAAGCTGGGCCGGAAACTTTTTTCCGACCAAAAGGAAATTTTCAATACCTGATTAAAACCAGATCACACATTGTTTTCATTGATTTCGCTGATTAAAAGTTCAATTTCATGAGTTGACCGCGACGGTATGTTGATAACTATACTGGTGTTCTGGTTGATGCCTTTCAGAATGACTTTGGAAAAGGCCAAGCACAAGTTTGAAGTAGGAAGGATTGGGTTGTCGATATGCGACAGTAAACAAAACAGCACGCTACACATTTAAGGCCCGTTTATACAAAGCGCGAAACCGAACTACATGGTAAACCAAGTAATTTTTCGCGCGATTTGCTGTTCTAGTAAAAAGCGGTTTTCCGCGCGAAAACTGCAATCTGTTTAGTATTAAAACTTGATCATTTGCCGATGTGAATGATTATAATGCACGAATTATTAATTGTAAAGACGGTTTGTCGGTCACGGCGAGTTCCACCATATTGCAGAAGCTGTAGCCAATTTGGAATTTCGATCCGGATCAGTTTTGAGAATATTTCAGTTGACGACAACATTTAAAAACACAACACTAATAATTACCATGTGCACTGTGCAGAGCAATCACTTTTTTTTGTTTAGTGTCATTTAAGAGAAGAGCACAACTCTTTATGTTTCATTGAAGAAAACGTCTCTTTATTTCCTTCATGTCAAAACTAATTTTTTGTTATGCACTGTGTCTTCATAAGAACAATTTGATAAACAAAAAGCGATAACTTCCATTTCAGTAAAATTATTTTAAGAAAACAGTGCCATATCGAAACAAATTGGTTATCAGGTTTTAACAATCATGGCCTGTAGATTGTCCTACAGCAAAAAGCAATGTTTAACCAAGCAAAAATGAGCTTGTGTCACTACAAGAAAATTTAGGAATATATGAAGCTAAAATTTGTGAACATTTAAAAACCGTTACCTTCGACCTAAATTTTATTCGTTCTTATACACAGAGAAAGAAAATTGTACTACATTACTGCTATTTAGGTTTATTTATGTCAAAAACAACGAAAATAATATTACGTGATATAATTACGCTTGAAGTCTGTTTGCATTTCACCTTCAAGTAACAAAGATGTTAGCATAATTGTTTAATTTTAATTTCAGTTGGAACAAAGGGGTAGAAAAAACAAGCGGTCGGCCTGTTAAAATTAATTTTAAACTTTATTCGAAGTCAAATGTTTTTTGCATGAAATCGTACGCAAATAGATTTTAAGAAAGTCGTTTTCGATAAATTTCGAAGCTCGCATATATTACGCGATATAGCTGCGTTGAATTACATTTATTTGTCTGTTAGTGTATCAGTGCTGTGACGTACTGTAGCAGAGTTGTAAGTCGGGTCGGGCTTTTCGGGTCGGGTTCGGGCCGGGTTCGGGCCTAAAATTGACAAAAATTTCGGGCTATTTCGGGCCTGAGACGTACTTTTTGTCTTAGGTGCACAAAAATATAATCAAAATAACTTGGCAACATTGTTAAATTTTTCAGATCTAACTTAACTCTTGTTTTTTTTCGGGCATGATTTGGGCTTCAAATTAGTTTGCGGGTTCGGGCCAGGTTCGGGCTTGAATTAGTCGGCCCGTTTACAACTCTGTACTGTAGTATACATGGTGACGTCGCTTAAACTAAGAGCCCTGAATTATCCCAATGGAACTGGATTTATCGTTGTAAACTTTCAGCTGTTGAAACCAATTTTGCGGAATTTGGTTCCCATAAAAGTGATTAATTACTTTTAGTTGAACTCACAGTACTTTATGTGAATGCAGTCTTCACTGTAGTGACGATATGAATTGTAGTGACATAGGCTAAATTGAGCGCACTAGTTGGTTGAACACAAAAAACCGTCGCGAACGCCGACTAAAATTTCGCTCTGGAGGCAATCTACGCGGTGTTTTGCGCGAACTAAATTTCGTTCGCATTCGCGTACGCGCTCTGTTTAAACGGGCCTTTAAATCTTCGAAGAAATATCAGAAAACAGCTTACACAATGTTATAAAACGTCATTGTCGATTAAAACAAGTGAGGTCAAATTTTTTATAACATTTTCGCTTGATAATTTGACGCATTCGTTTTCTGCGTTAACCTGGGGGGGAGGGGGAGCAGTTTTGTATTCTGCGGCTCAGTATTTTCAAAGGCACGGCCAAAAGCTCAGTTTTTGTGGTTGAGAACGGCGGCTTTTTGAAAACTTGCTCGGAAAATAGAGTTCGGTCCTATTTCCCCACAAGAACTCGGCAAGACTTTCTAGAGCAGTGCTTCCCAACCTTTTTCTACCCGTGGCCCATCTTGATTTTGCAAATTTTCCATGGCCCACTCTCAAAGTATTGCTTGAAAACTTGACCCAAATATTCCGGCCAAATCAGTTTTAAGGTACATTGAAACGATTTTTCCAGCCAAAAACAGGTGATCTCCAAAAAAAAAAAAAAAAAGAAAAGTCTTCACCAAAATTCTAGCGGTTTTTCCGACCAAATTTTGTTTTGGTTTGTTGTGTTCAACCAACCAGCCGAAAACAGGTGATCTCCAAAAAAAAAGGTCTTCACATCAAAATTCAAGCGGTTTTTCCAGCCGAAACCAAGTGGTCTCCAGCCAACAAAAATTCCAGCACGACTTTTTCAAAATAAGACTTTAACCAAAATGCTCTGTGGCCCACTGGTGGACCATGGTCTACAGGTTGAAAAGCACTGTTCTAGAGACTGATTTTCATTCTCACGCGGGCTGTTCAATATAATTGACGACAGGTGCCCGCGACAGTGATTCATGGACTTGCGCGACATTTCACACGATTGATGCCAGAAAATTGTGCAAAAAAACAATCGTGTGATCCCGGCCTTACTCTCCGCTTTTTTCACTCTGCTCTTGCTACCACGTTATTTTAGTTTAGTAGAATAATATAGCCACAAGCTTATCGGGCATACACGAAATCAGTCGTAAATATACTACTACTTTATTTATTAAAATCGATTTCACCCCAGCGGGGCATCATCAGTTAGATCTTATTCAAATAGAATTAGTAGAACAAACAATGCTACCTTTGTAACGTTTTGTCGTTGTTATAAATGTATAGGGCGAGTTTTATCGTACGTGGTCCTATTTTTTCTGAACCAAAATTGTACGAATAATGTGGTCTGGTAGGGGCCAAATTGAGGTCTGTGTAATAAATTAACATATCAGTAATAATCAAGGAACTGTTGCGTGTCACTTGAATTGCACACTTACTGCCAGTGCCGTCGCCAGAGCTAACGAAGTGAGGGGGCACTTGCCGAAAACGGAAGGGCACTAAAATAGACTGAACTTTTGCAAATAAAAACTGATATTTTACGGCTACACATTATGCGCTATGTTAAAAATTTTGTATTCACGTTCGAAAAAAAGAGACGTATGAGCGCGGCAGCATTTATTAGCTCGTTTTGTTTGCGGTTCGTACAATCGCTTGAAAAATCTGTCTGCAGGAGTGACTGCGACCAAAAGCTGAAACCGGGATTTGGTTTAGAGGGAGGGAGCTTGAACAAAAAGTAATTTTTTTTTTACACCAAAATAGTCTAATTTAAGCTCCGTGCCAAACAAACCGATGCAACCCAAGCGTACCACAAACAGAGCCTGGGGGTAGAGCTCCCAGCCGCTGGGTGATTTTTACAATTTTACGGCAAAAAATAGTAATTTAAAGACCATTTCAATTACAGTTCGCTCATGTTTTAGCCTTATGAATAATTACAGCAAATTGCTAAATGTCAGAAGTTACAGAAAGAATTAAATTGCTTAGCCCCTTGAGCCCCCTTTATACTTAAGATCAAGTCCTAAGCACGTTTAAACGCCTGTTTTTTTGGTCCATGTTTTCTAAATAACTTGGCTAAAGGGGGCTGATGCCTCTGCAGCCCCATTAGGCCCTTTCCTGGTTGCGCGACTGACTGCGACCGAAAAAAAAATCTTCAGTGTGCTCTAAAAAAATAAAAACAACTGGTCTTTGAAAAAATGTTTTCACGTGTTGTTTTATCTCATAATCACTAATGAAGTACCGGTATGATTCTATAGGCTTACATCTCTATTTCGCGACACATCCGTAAAGGCGTGTTAATAAGACGGATTATTGCGTCACATTTATGTACAGCAGTTGGTGGCCAGCAATTTTGCAAAGAATCGAGAAAACTTCAAACGAGAATTACCTTTGAGCGATATTATTCCTTGTTCCATTATTATCTGCTGTCTTGTCGTTACGTGATGCTTCAAAAAAGTATTTTGAGTAAACTGAAATTGGGGGGGGGGACACAAGCAGTCGTTAGGGGACGCACGGCCTCTCATGGACCCCCCGTAGCGACGGCACTGTTTACTACATAACTGTGCCATGCGAGTTCGTGCTTTCTTTAAAAATAATGATGACGTGTGGCCACAATAAAGGCAGCAACAATCAAAAATAAAGATCGCTAAAATGACTTTTGTGAAGCTGGTCTGCCATCACCTACGGTCCGAGTGATTACACAATGGCAACTTGGCTTAGAGCTACATTATAATACAGCGAAAACCTTCCTGCTCTTCGGACCATTGTCAACAATTGGACTGGTGAAGGTCTCTTAGTAAGCCGAGCAAAAGAAGCTATCAATGTGGATGGTTTGGTGCCTGACTTGGACCCACATGACAGAAATTTCCTCGCTCGCATTAATCACGAGATTTTTTTAAGAGGCGCTACCGAACGAAAAACTCGCGAAAGGCAGGATGTTATTTTTGCAAGTGCACCTGAATCTCTGCGAACTGAGTGACGTCATTTTCGCTCGTTAAGTTGCTTGGATCGATTGCGAGATATAATTGGAGTAAAAAAACGTTACATTCTCCTCGCCATCTTAACGAAGATTTTGAAGCACTTTTTAAGCGTACGAGAAACATTTTTTTGGTCAGAAATTTAATGGTAAAATGTTGAAAACTCTAACTACAGCAAATTTTTGTTGAAAATTACTTAACTATGGTCTTCATTTGTGATATTAGACGGCTGAGAAGCAAGCGAATTGCATTGAGAACCGTTTGCTGTATCGACTGATAAAAAATATTGAGTAGCGCCATTTGACAAAAATGAAATACACTCTTTTTATAAGAGCAATTAATTTTCTAAGAACATCAAACTCATTTTTGCCAAAATTTAAGAAAAAATTAAAAATAATGCTAACCTCGGCAGCAAAATAAACCAAAAGCAAACAAAAAAAATTCAAATCAAAGAAAAGAAACTAAATTTTGTACTGATTCAAAACGGTAAAACTTTAGTGATTTTCTTCAGTTTGAAAGCAAAATTGCAACTATTCCAAGAGTATAGAGTGCTATTTGAGAACTTTTTTTGGGAGTCGTTCAAAAAAAGCTTGCTTTTTTCAAGTTGAACAATTGCCAAAAAAATTGTATGATGCTGCTAAAGCAGGAAAAAAAGCCTTTACTCAGGCCGACAGAGCATTAAAAATTAAACACTGTTGCAAACATGGTCGCTAAAATTGATATCAATGCCCTAAAAATTTAAGAAAAAATCAAAAACAATCGAGGCTTAAAATCGGCAGAAAATTAAAAACAGCCGGTCTCAACTCAAGATTTACTGGTTCTAAAAAGAACAGTATACTTCGACTTGTTCACTTTTGAAAAATTTTGAAACCTATTGTTGCTGTTAACATAAAAGTGTACCCATCAACAACTTCAAGATCGCTTCACGTCATTTAAACAACTGTGATATGGTAAAAGTTGTTCTTTTTTTTTTACATTGATCCAAAAATATACTGAAACTCTGTCGTTCATTAACTGATTATTATAATTATCAATGGAGGATTTTGCAAGCTGAGAATATTAACGCATGGCCCATAGTATCTTTTTCCATAACAATTGCAGTACACGCCCTCATACAGACATAATACGCTTGAACGCATTATTTTAAGTAGAAATGCATCTGACGTCACCATGCGGTATTTATTACGTACTAACACAACATCTAGCAAAGAAATTTGAGCGAGCATTTTTAACGCATGTTGGGCGAGACGATTGGGAAATAGCAGTTTGTCTGCGAAGTTTTTTGCTCTTTAACGCCTTTTAGCGAGCAAAAATGGCCTTTACGAGCTCGCTACATGTTCCGGTCATGTGGGTCCTGGTTCGTATTAATCAATACCGGACAGGGGCGCCGAGAGCCGAACGTGGGCTCGGGGCCAGCTCAAATATGACAGATTTCCGGTTCTGTGGACTCCAAAACAGACGGAGAAAATGCTTTGTCCGAATTATGATGAGATCTCCAAAAAATAAAAATAAAAAATAAAAAAAAAGGTCTCCACCGAAATTCTAACGGTTTTTTCGGTCGGGATCTTAAAAAAAAAGGTCTTCACCGAAATTTTAACGTTTTTTTGGTCAAAAATGGGCGCCCTCATGGGCTCCCTAAAGTCCATGGGCCCCGGGGTCATTGTACCCCCCTCTCGGTGGCCCTGATACCGGACTGTAGCAACTAACGTCGAGCTATTGGAAGCAAGTGACTGCAAATGACTGTCATGCAGATACCCTCCTGACGAGACGAAAAACAAAACAGGTTGTAAGGGGTTTGTCAATTAAAACAAAAATTGAATAGGGAATAGAATATAAAAGGTACATTACGAAAGCAATCGAACAAACATCAAAATTCACAGACACCATTACTAAAAGCAGACAAAAAAAATAACAGTTGCCTGTCTAAGACATCTGTTTCGCCTAATTTTAAGGCTCATCAGTTAAGCTTAGCAAGGCCTAAATGACAAATATTACAGTGATAAAACTTCCCCAAAAAAAAAAAAATAACAGAGATCGTTCCTGAGACGTAAAGTTTCTTTCGATTACGATCTCAGAAAAAATTTATTAATTTAGCATAATTTGTTGGGCAAAGATTCCTGTGGGAAATAATTTTATCTGTAAATATTTAATCTTTTTCTTGATGAAATTTTTTTTCTGAAGTTTTGTCACTATAATATTTGTCATTTTGGCTCTGTTGAGCTTAACTGATGAGCTTTAAAATTAGGCGAAACAGCTGTCTTAGTCATACTAGCAATGTGTCTTGTGAATTTTGATGTTTGTTCGATTCCTTTCGTAATGTACCTTTTAAATGGTGGTCCCTTTTCAATTTTTGTTTTAATACATGATTGCTGCACCCCACACAGCTTGGATCGATTTCCTAATGCTACAACTTTGTTGTCCCTCTCTTTTGGGTTTGGTAATGTAGCTCTGAGAAAGCATTGGGCACTTTCTAGAGGTACCGATCAATACAGAATTGATAAAAGGTCGATTTTAATAATTTTCAACTCCAGGAATTCAAAACCTGCAACAAAATTATGAATATGTTGATGGTCGCTGCAGTTTAACGTCAATTGGGACTGATGAAGATATCAATGAAAATTCTTTCGGGACGTTATCAAGACCCATCAATGGCACTTTGGCTTTGAATCAAAAGATAACTTTTGAGAACTCTTGAGAACAAAACCGATTATCAAGATTAATAAATGGTGGTGTTTTTTTTTTTACGTCACTCTGAAACTTTTGTCACAAAGTCAAGGTTTTTTTTGTATTAACTTATTATACCTGATTACTACAAAAGCAAGCAGATATAACAATTAATTAAAAAACTACACCTACAATTTAACACAAAAGTCAATTTTAATAATTAATTTACAGTATTACGAGTAAGCATTGCGGTAATTTTTAGTGATAAATGCTCAATCAAAAAGCTTGTTCAACAATTTTAAAAATCCAGAAAGTGACATGCATAAAATGATCAATGTATCTTTGTTGTTTTTAGGTGCCGATTTTCGCTTTCAAAATTATTCATGGCCGTACAACGGTTATGTCTACTCTGTAACACATTTTCGGCAAAGCTGGAACAGTTCTATAGAGCAATTTGTGAAAGAATTGGAGCTCAATTAGCAGTGTATGGAATTAAAGATTATGCCACTCGTGTGTGAGTGTACTGCCAAATCTCATTGTATTTTTTGAAGTTTTTCATTTTCTAAGAAATGATACTTGCTGGATTACACCGAAGGGTGTTAAGAGTTGTGTTTTATAACAATTCTGTGCTTTATTTTGCCTTTTGATAATAGTTTTTCGGTTGGGTTTTGAACTCGTGGAAATGGCTCGTCGATGTATAATGCTGGCGGCTCTTTTTGGTTGACGCAGGATTTCCAGTGATTTCGAGCTCGATCTCGTTTTTTTGCGTGCCTTTGTTACTTTTCAATTTTGAGCGTTTATTTTCAATATTTAATTGGCAGTTAAAAACAGGTTTTCTGTTGGCTTTTGTGAAGAGTGTTTGCTTTATAAGGTGCAGTTCTTAGTTTCTAGCATTGTTTTGATTTTAATTTAAGTTAGCGACAAGTATGACCTGACGTGTATAACTGTATCTTGAAAACACCTGACGGTTGGCCGAGCAGTGAGTTTGTAGTTCGTTTCTGGAACGGAAAGTCTGAAGTTCAAATCTCGGGCTGGTCAAATTTTACACAGTGTTGCCTACGGCTCGCCACCGCTGCAATAGTTTCTTCCAAAAAAGCTGTGTTGCCTGCAAGCTCAATGCCGCGGAGATGGGCTTCGCAAACGCATTACACGTTTCGGCGTAATACAGCAAGCATAATGAAGAATTGGGTTTATTTTTTTTGAACAATTATGATGCGCTGCTTGCGGCCGAAAAACGGTCCAAAAAGGTGGACAATGGACATAAAATAAAGCAAATTATGACTCCGCAGGTCACTTGCCTCAGCCTTTGATTTTTCCGGTGCTTGGGTTGGAGTTGCAGACATTGAAGACGAAGGAGTTTGGACGTGGTTAGACGGGAGTATTGGGACCAAGAGCGACCTCGTGTGGGCTGAAGGCGAACCCAACAACGTTGCCCATAACCATGTAAATAAGCACTGCAGTGAAATATGGCCTTATTCCCACGACTGCAAATTGAACGATGATCGCTGTTCCGCCGCAAAGCTAGGCTTGTGCGAACAACCTTTCATCCTCTGAAACAATTTTTATTTCCTAAGCACAATCCAAAACTTAATTACAAATTGAAATACAAACCAAGACAATTTTGATCAATCACAAACATATTTCCAATTTTTATTGCACTTTTCAGATTATTCCGTATTTTTCATCACTATTCATGCAGCTAAATTTTTAAAAAACGAACGAATCTCGAACATTCTCATCTTGTTGTCTTTTCATGTTCATTTGTATATTTTAACTGATCTTGCAAGTCCACAAGCTCAATTTTCTCAAAAAGACTCGGAGAGAATGTCAAACAGGGCAGCTATGAATATCAATTATAATACAATTTGATCAAAACAAAATGCTGTAAAAACGATAGCAAACAATTACGTATCGAATCAACGATAATGAAGAAAAAGCGCACCTTTTAACTGTTATTGTAGAAAAAGCTGAACGGTCGAAAGTACTCCTGGATTAGTGGTTTTCAACCTTTTTTCAAAGCGACTCAAACTTTTTGAAGAAATCAAACGTGTGAAATTTTGCGACCCATGTATATTCCAGTTCGGCTTACCATGTTTTTTTGAGACTGATAAGTGGGACAGCAGCACAAAAACCAGATTTTTTCTCATACCAATTTACGAAATTTAAGGTAAAGATGAAACAAAAATGTTAGAGCTTTGATTAACTTTGAAGGCTGTAAAGCAATTACTGTACTGTATTGACGTTGCGCAATCTTTGCTATCATTCTTCACGTGATCATCTGCCATCATCACGTCATTGTTTCTGTTATACTTGACTGAATCTTGCAATGTTCTCTTGTCAGTCAGCTGTTTGAGGACGTAACGTTAGGAGTGTTTTTACTGTAAGAACTGTCTTTAGTCTTGTAAGCTAGAATACTGTACGTGAAGTTGAGTGTATTATTTACGTGAGAATAACCTGTTGTTTTCTTTTTGGATTCTATTTGAATAAGAATAAGTTAAATGAGTTAAATAAGAATACGTTATATTGTACCGAGTGATGTAACGATACAACGAAAAAAGTCTTCACTTCTGGAATCCACAAATTGCCGCGAGTGTGGTCAGTCATTTTTTGTCACAGCTTTCTGCAAATTTCACTCTTTGTATATGTCTACAAAATTTGTATAAGTTTACAACAATACGCGACCAAAAAAAATCTTTAGGCGACCCAATTTTGGCTCACGACCAATGTCTCCTCTAATTTTTTGTGGTGTATGCGCACAGAAAGTTTGGCGTGTGCGCACTTTTTCTGAGAATTCACCCAGAATTAAAGCGGTTTTTGTGTCCAAAATTAGGTGAAGACCAAAAAA